>CAJNIZ010001901.1:12170-25880 GCA_905231905.1 Symbiodinium pilosum | reverse complement strand
GACACGCTTTCCGCCTGCACTCGGATATTAAACAGTAGCAGGAACCCCAAAACGGTGCCATAAGACCTCCATGGCTAGGGGCTAGGATTAAGGGTTTAGAGCCTAGAGTCCAGGATGGATTCCGCGTGCACAAGTGATATTCCAAAAAGTGCGCACTATCTGATTGGAGAAACTCCCTGACAGCAACCCAGAAACCATCCAGCAAGAGGCGCGGCAGCTCGTTATGGCTGCAGGTCCAGCTACGCGTCGTATGCTGCGCTCCCTGGCAAAACTTCGCAAAAACAGTAACTTTATTTCCGGGTTTAGGGTTTAGAGTCTTGGGGGGTGGGAGGCGAAAAGAGGTGTCTCTCTTTCGGGCTCTTTATAGTAAGGGTTGTTTATAGTGGGGTCCCCTGATCATGGAAACACCATAACAACCCCGAGGGCTAATCCGTATCATGTTTTAGTGCCTGTCGTACAGCGTTGGGAGAACATTGATAACACGTTTGTGGAGGTCCACAGCTTAGCTAAAGCCTCAAAGTTGTCAGTTTCAGGACATAAGCTTCAGTGTGTAGAATCTGGAGTTGATGGCTTGGGGGCTTGGTTCAGGGTGTCGGGTTTAGAGTTCAGGGTTTAGATGAAGTTTGGAGGTGAGGGCGTATTGTGGGATCCTACGCTACCCATCTATTACTCCTCTACCCTTGAGATATTACTATTGCTATTACTATTACTATTAGATCCCAACTCGGCAGTAGTAAGAGGGGGGTTTGAGCGGGGTCCCCGGAGTTTAATTCCGCTTTGTGGGCCTGTCCGAGCTTTGAGATTTTGGGGCTTATGAGGCCGGATGCTCCTCATGACATGGTCCGGGTAAGGGTAAATATTGGAGTTTCTCAAAAATCTTCCTAAGCAATCCTTAATGAGGGGCACCGTACACCCTAAACCCTATACTGATCTTGAAATATTGGAGTTTCTCAAGCTTACTCCTACAAAATTCCTTGAGGATCCTATAGTGATGCTAAAAAATGCCCTGATATCCCTGGGGCCCCTGTTGGCTCGCTGCTCCAAGAAGCCCCCATGGAATCCCCAGTAATGCAAACCTTTAGGGTTTAGGACATAGGGTTTAAGGCTTCAGGATTGAGGGTTTAGAATTTAGGGGTAAAGATATGGGATTTAGGGTGTTTCCATGTTCTGTTCGGGTCCTCTATTCCCTACTCGCAACCAGCAAGTTCGAGGCTATGTACAATTTAAGGTGTCTTTGGGGGGAACCTTGGAAGGGGCAGTGGCAGTTTAAGGGTGTAGGGTTGTGGGTTTAGTAGGGTCACGGTGCGTTCGGTGCGCAAGGGAGCCTTCCATCTCACACTATGCAACATGGAGTCCCAGAAGGACTTCCACGTTCCAGCGGCTTGAATATGGACGTTCAGAATCATCCTTCCTAGCAGGGTCCGTAAGGGGGCCCAACATATCGCGTGCAATGCCAAGCTATATTTGTGGTCAATAGTGGTGCTTGTGTTTTGAGACACTCCCAGACCCCTTTGTGGAATACTTAAAAGGAGCCATCACAAGGTTCATGCATGACCTTAGTGTACCTAACGGAATTCTAGTACACTCAGCTCATGCCGGACCTCAATTATGAATCGTGGGGTTATAGATTTTGCAGCGAAGCTTTACGTCATAAATTCTGCGAATCTGTTGGCCTGCAGCCCATCAGCCTCTAAAGCAGGACAACCTCACATAGAGAGTCCATGAGTTAATTGGGCATTGTGAAGAGAGTGTCCATGGTTGGCAAAGAACGTTGTGCCGCACAATCCTTTCCTCATTGTAACGCTCCAAGCATTGGACATTTGCCTTTGACAAGTTTCCCAGGTAAGCACGTGAGCCTGAACATTGAAACAGAGACCGCAGCTCATCAGCATTCTGGAGAAAATGGGTCGGGACTGAAACGGGGCGCTTTTCAATTGCCTAGATATAGTAGCTTAATGTAAGTTGCTTGAAACAGCAACCCAGTATTTACCCAGGTCCTGAAGCATAGTGTTCACGAGGGTTTGAGGGCGTCTGTGCTGCAGTGGAGGCAGTCCTATGAGGACTGGACCCTGGATGTCCTACCTTTTTGAGGATATACCTTCAAAAATGGAGGACACAATTCCAAAAAGGCAGGAAATCCAGGTTTAGGTAAAAACTGGCCAAGGGTCTTGGGCTTGAGAATTTCGGAAGGTGTTGATTACCTGAGATAATATTATGGCTGCGTTTTGTTTGAAGAGTTTAGGGAGCATAGAGTGGCTGAGGACTCAAGTTGCGATTGATGCAACCACTCTTGCGCGAGTACTTAGTCCCACTTCCAGGATTTGGAAGGCTGAGTTGTTCTATCAATAGTAGCTCTATAGAAGGAATTCGTGGCATGGCTAGGAGGCTCTGATTTAGGGTTTAGGGTTTAGGGGTTTTGCTGGGTCTAGGCACGAAAGCATGTGCCCCGAAGCCGTGCCCTCGTCTTTCCTGTGCAGGCTGTCACGAACCACGAAGCCTCAAGCTAAGATCTACTCTAAACCCCCAGCAGTGCAGAATTTAGGAAATACCCCAAACAAATAAGAATCATATGGAGAGGAAAGTGTGGATATATTAGAATTACAATTAGGGTTGTGTTGACCGTTACTGGGTGGGAGCAGGACTGAATCCATTATCAGAAGCATCTCAAAATTTTTCCCACCATACCTATCATTCCGGTGGGTAATAAGGAGGGATTGGGAAACCTGCATGTAAGGGCTAGATGTTGGTCATAATTCAGCTATGAAGCCTCTTGAATGCATTGCCTAACTCCGGGGTCACTCAAAGCATCGGTGGCGACTTAGACCTTAAACCCTGAACCCTAAACCAGGCCCAGCGCATTTTTCTTCGAGCCTTGCATGGTAGAGGCTAGAATCCCTACACAATGCCTAGTACCCAGACCCGTGGGAGGATCTAGAACCGCCAATATGGTACCCCATACTATTTTTGACTACTTTCTAGGAACCCTTAAGCGGGATCTACTTTCTAGATGAGCCCAGGGGTCTGCGCATTATGAGAACCACCCTCCCAGGCCAGTTACCTCCTTAACCCCCTCTTCTTCAGCCATAGCTTTAAACCCTTAACCCTAAATCCACACCCTAAACCCGAAGCCCTTAAACACTAAAACCTGAATCCACACCCTAAAGCCTAAAGTTGCGGATGGTTTTTTTGGAATCCTGTAGTGGGCGTGGGTGTATAATAGCTGTTCAGGTGATCGGAGTTCAGACGCAATCGGCTCAGCTGGCGCAACCTTGGTTGGAGGCCTCTTTCTGAGACCTTTGAAGGGGTCATGTTTTAGGGAGGTTTAAGGGCTGAGGTTTTGGTATTCAGGGTTTGGAATTTAAGGGTTGGGGGTTTGGATTTGAGGGTCTAGGGCTTAGGATCTGGGGTTTAAGTTGTTTAGGATCTGTACCGGAAGTCTTTATGCGTCTCGCTATTTTACTTTCTTAAGAGGGCATGAGTCCAGAGGACACGAACATAGATAAGCCCTAAACCCGAAACCCTAAACCCTAAACCCTAAAACCCTAAATCCTAAATCCTAAACCCTAAAACCCTAAAACCCTAAACAGGAACCCAAGTCATAGCCAAGCAATCTTCTGTGCTCGCTTCGTACTATACCTAGATAGGGACAAGAATGCTCGCTCCCCATCCTACTGGATGTCCCAGGGCTTGGGGTTGGTTTAGGGTTTAGGGTGTAGGATTTAGGGTTTAGGGTTTAGGGCTCAAGGATTTTGGGTTTAGGGCTAAGGATTTTGGGCAAGCTTCAGGCTTGGGGTTTCAGGTTAGGCTTTAGGGTTCAGGGTTGGGGGTTTTGCTTTGCATCCTTGTGGTTACAACAACTTGTATACCCCCTACAGGAGCCATAAACCCTAAGCCTGATTGTCATGTCATTGTCCATTCCATCTTGCAATTGATTCTCCGTGATTGAAGGCAAGAGCTTACGCTCCTGCGGGGCGAGGAGCGCGCCCTTAGCCATAAAAGCCCTGAATCCTGAACACCCTATAAAACATCCGGAAAACTGTAGGAATCGTAGAGTCTAAAACCCTACACACTAACCGACAAAAAAATAACTAAAAGCCCCCAAAACCCCTAAACCCTAAATCCTATACCCTAAAAAACCCTTAAACTGCAGGGATCCATCCTGGGCGCTCAAAGTTCAGTCGATTGGGGCTGTTACCAGATCTGCGGCTGCTGCATGGACTTTGATTGGAGAACCCTTTGAACCATAATCTGGGATAGGGTTAAGGGTTTAGTGTTTAGGGCCATTGTCTATACTGCTTAAAGGGGGTTGTAGAAGAGATTATATAGGACAGTATCATAGGGGTTACTAAGTGGGATACTAGGACTTTGATTAGAGAACCTTTTAGGATTTAGGGTTCGGGGTTGCAGGTCTAGGGTTTAGGGTGTAAGGTTTGGGGCTGAGAGTTGAAGGTTTAGGGTTTAGGGTTTAGGGTGTAGGGCTTAGGGTTTAGGGTTTGGATTTAGAGCTTAGGGGGCCTAGAATCGGTGTCCCATGAGTCCGGTCTCCCAAAGGCTTGCCTGAGGTTCCCCGATGTCAGGGTTTAGGGTCTACCCGGTTTAGGGTTTGGGGTCCATGCGGTTTAGGGTCTGGCTGCGGGGTCTCATAGTCAGTTAGGGGGGTAGGGTTCAGGTGTTCTTGTTATGGGTTTTCACATTGACTAAACCCTAAACCCTAAAGCTTGGATTTTGGCAGTCAGGATTTTGCATTTGTAGCCCCCCTAATGCTAGAGGTTGGGCACCCTAAGCACTATATGTCCCCGAGGCAACATGGAAGCTTCTGCAATTCGAGGAGTCTACCAAAATTTCCTTTCAGGTTCCAGGTAAGCTTAGGGGAGGGTATCCCAAGAAAATGCCCGCCCAAAACCCCCAACACCAAACTCCGGACCCTCACTGGCCTCCAAGTTCCGCAGGCTGAGCTTACAACAGGTGTCGCTGAACCTGGGCACCAACCTTCTTCTCCCGAAGCCTTACACTTCCATCCCTAAACCTACTCCACCAAGCGCTGGAGCCAGAATTTCGCAGATGAAGGTCAATGATCTCCCAGGGACAAATCCTGCCCCTGCGAAAAGCATGCGAAATTGTTTATCAAGAATGCTAAAGCCCTTCGGGAAATTCCATAATGAAATAAAAGGTGTCGGCAGAAAAAGGGGAACTGTATACAATGCAACCCAAACAGCATCTGAAAGTGCCATACTGTTGATAGAGGAAATCTTGCACCACCTTAAGTCCCTAAAGTCCTAGGAATTACAGTAGTCTAGGGCCCCTAGGTGGTGCAAGATTTCATCCATCAACAGTAGTTGTGGCCAGGGCAACGCACTTCCTAGTGAAGAAGCACAGCTCGTAGGAAGAAGTCTAGGTCAAATTCAAGCTCAACGTATAGTCCCCCCTAAGTAGATAGCATATGGTTTTGACCATACCCAGAATAAGATCCCCATATATCCCACATTTTCTATCAACTTAAGTGAGCTATAATCCCCCAGACTTCCGGCACGGACTCAAAACCATGGCAAGAGGCGTGCAGCAGGTCGTTAGTAGGAATGGATTTTTTTGTAGCTCCTATATAAGCCGCGATCTGCTTTCCTCATATTCCTAGATGCTAATTCTTAAAGAGTAGCTTCCAATTTCTTTCCCACTCCTTGATTCCACAAGGACGCCAGCAGGAGAGAGCAAAGAAACATCAGCCTAGCACACCTCCCCTTCTTCTTCTGCAACCCTCTTCTGACCACCTGCTACTCTCCGTTTATCCTATCGTATGTACTTATTCATTTTTCGACAGACAACGACAGCATAAACTTATCTATTTGCTTACTTATTTACATCCTTATACCACTCTTAGAACCCTAGACCCTAAACCCTCAACAGCAAAATGAAGGCTGCACTGCTGGTCCCAACATCAACACCACGTCCATGCTGGGGGAGTCGAAGAGGTGGACGACTCACCTGAGCTTCGGCCCTAATTCCAAGAGTTTATAAGGGTTACTTACATGAACCATAGTCTAAACTCCTGCAAGGGGGTTCTTTAGGGGATTATATTATATACGGGACTATTATAGGGGTTATTAAGGGTGATACTAGGAGTTTAGACCCTAAACCCTTAATTCCAATATAGGGGTTTCCTAGCATCATATCTTGGGAAGAAATGAATAGGGATTATATACGGGACTACTATATGGATTACTAAGGGGGATACTAGGAGTTTTACGTCAATGGCGGGCTTGTCCACTCCGCGATCCAGCAATCATTGTTTGCCCACGTTGTTCGCGTTGTTACTGCTGTCGTGGCTCACAGTCACATTTACTGGTTAAAAGTAGGGAATAAGGGAATATACTATAAGGTTTAGGGAACAGGCAAAGAAACGCGGAACCCCGACTGCCTTTCATCATCTAATCAAGGATGCGCCTTTTGCTCTCATATACTGATTGACACTCCCACAGATTCCTGGTATTTCTAACAGACCATGAAAGATCACAAGGCCATTAACCCGCAAACTCTTAGTCCTATTCCCTGAACCATCCCCAAACCCCTTAACCCTAAACCCTAAACTTGTAAGCCCTAAACTCTGATATCAACCCAAACCTAAACCCTACAGTTTCCCAAAATTAGGGAACCCTACTATAGACCCAAAAATATTGTATTCCTTATTATGGGAACCCCCAATAAGGTACCCCTAATTTGGGGAAACCCCTAGATGACCCTGCTCACCACATCATCCGTGGGCATCTCCCACCGGCATACGGGACCTGAAGTTGAAGCTGGCTTTAGCGCAGGGGATACAGTTTGGAGCTTTGGGTTGAGGGTCTAGGGTTATGGGATTTAGGGTTTAGGGTTTAGGTTTATGGGAATGGGTTTAGGGTTTTGGGTTTAAGGTTCAGGAGGGCGGGGATTGTGCAAAGTAGTTGTTCAGCAGGCTGCTGTAAAGGCCTGGATCTACATCTGCAGTATAATATACCACATGCTAAAAACCCCAAACCCCTAAAACTCCACATCCTGAAACCCCTAAAAACCCTAAACCCCAAAACCCTTAACCCCTGGAACCCTAAATCCTGAGACCCCAAACCCCTAAAACAATGGATCCCTAAAACGCCAAATGAAAAAGCCCTGAACCCTAAATACCCTACACCCGAAGGCTTGAGAGTTCAGGCTTGGCTTATAGTTTCAGGTAGAGGGGTATATGGGGCTAGGGTGCATACAGGTGTGTCTGTATGTATATAGATATATATGTTTATTAAAGTATAGGGATAATGGTAAAGAAAATGATAAGTGCATCGTTGGAATTATTGGGAGCATTGTCCTTTCTGAGTTTCAGGTATCCCGGAAAAAATCCACATCTGGCGAAGATACTTGAAGGTTCAAACCCTAAATTCTGAACCTAAACTCGAAATCCTAAACCCTCATAGTAACTACTTGGGCCTGACTCCGTTTAAAGGAGTTCTAGGGATGCGCGGGGTTCAGGGTTTAGGGTTCAGGGGTCTTAGTAGCTACTCATAACTGGGCTCAAAGCCTGATTCATAATTGGGGTAGCCTTCATTAGCCCAGTTGGGAGGTCAGAAGAAAGGTACAAGCCCACATATAAGTGGTTACTAAGTCTCATGAATTTGCAAATACCAAGTGAGACCATTTGTTTTGGGGAAATCCCGATTTCACGTGAGATCCTGGACCCTAAACCCCGAAATCCTAAGCCCTAAAACCTGAACCCTACATCTTAAATCCCGAACCCTAAACCCTACATCTTGATGGGATTCAAGTTGTATTCCTTCCTGATCTGGAGGGTTTAGGATTTAAGGTTTATGCCCCTGTTGAAAGGACAACTGTCTGCTTAGGCCTCTCCTAAGATTACTTCATTATCTATTTAAGGGGAGGGCAAGGTTCATTGGGGATTTTGTTGAGTGCATGAGCGTTGCCCGAAAGAAAACACACCGTTTTCTGGAGTAATTGGAGGTTCAGGGAAAGTTCATTGATAGCAACAATCTTTCATGACCCTGAGTATCCGTAAGATTGGATATAATGGAACGACAGCATACAAAGGTCCGCCGGATTTTTTTTGTATCAACACTTGGTCCTTCAATTCTGCACACAGGAGTACTTTTTTCCACGCTTCGATTGGAGTAAGGTTGTTAAGATTACAAGGGTATAAGGCTTAGAGCTTCAGAGGCTTGGGGTGAAGTCATATTAGCCATAGTCTAAACTCCTAAAAAGGGAATTCTGTAGGGGACCGTATAGGGGAGTATCATAGGGGTTATTAAGGGGGATACTAGGAGTTTAGACTAGAGTTCATATTTAGGTGGATTGATGGAGGGTCTAGGGTTCCTGAAGGTGAGCTTTTCTCCTGCGTATCGCACATGTGTGGAGCTAATAGGGCTTCGTACCCAGAACCCTGGGCGGATCTAGAAAGTAAAACCCCCTCAAGGGATTCTAGAAATTACTCAATAGTAGCATAGGGTACCATATTGGGGGTTCTACTCTCTAGATCCCCCCAAGGGTCTGGGTAGGGAGCCTTGTTTATGTCCTTTTGTGCGGGGCAAAATGCACTTCATCTTGCGACTATATCGTGGTCTTCGCAACATTTGTTTCCCCTACGACGTCCTTTTTTCCTTGGGACGTCCTTGGTCTAGGGCTGTGATAATGAGGGATGCCCTGCCCCAAGGTAACAGGGAAACCCAATGCTCGCTGAAAAGATTACATTCCTTGAGAAGGGGCTATGTGGAGGTCCACGTTTTGCTGAGGTGATCACTCCTCCCTACTGAGCCCTCACCGCTCGAGTCATAGATATGGGGGGTTTCCGGAAATTATGGATTCCTCTTTTTGGGGCTCCCCATAATAAGGACTATAGTATTTTGGGGTCTATGTTGGGGTCCCCCTATTTTGGGAAACTACCATATTTCCCCCCCATTGTATCATGGCACTACCGTGGGAAGATTTGCTTTTAAGTAAGGTGGGAGGGTTATAGGTCTTATGCCAAGTCGTATTGCTGCAAGCCCAGACCCTATCCTAAACCAGCCACCAAACAATGACCGGTGGTCCAAGGTATGTGAACAGTTACAACCAGCGCATGTACATCGGAGGTGGCTGCAGGGTATTTTGGAAATTTAGGAACAAGAAGAACCTTAGACCCTAAACCCTCTCAGGGGTTCCCAAAGTGAGAGTTGCTTTTTTGAGGGTCTTCAAGGAACAGATAAAGAGACCACCAGACCTTCAATGCATATGCCTAAACGTGGACTGTCATAATCCCATCATGTCCGCAACGTATCCCAGGTCCAGCGGGGTAGCAACATGTTGAGAAACCTCCATTTTTGCTGCTTCCAGAATGACTTAGCAGTTGGGATGCGAGAACTGTCAGAAATTCGTATTTACTCTATTTGCCGAGTGTAACCCTTATGGCGGAACAGCACGTCGATGACGTAGAAACCCACACAAATCTCCAGATAATGTCTGTTACTGGTGTCAAGCAAACGCCAGGGCCTTGGAGCATCAGCCGAGATGAACCGTAAACTTGCACCTCACACCAGTTGGCAATAAGGGAATATAATCCCTGCATAATCCCAATATATTTCCATATGCAAAATTGTAAGCCCGTCGCAAACAGTCAGGCGGTGGGCCGCGAGTTCCCAAACTCCACATGAGCTACTGTCAAGACTAGCCGTACCAAGGGACCATTAAGAGTGGACATAGGGGTCCCTCTTGTAGTTTAGGAAATATGGACTGTAGCTCGCATAGATCAGGTCGCTTCCCAAATCCTGGGAGGATCTAGAACGTAGAACCCCCAATGGGGTACCTTGTACTATTAGTTGGGAGATGTTGGGAGTTTCCAGGAACCCCTAAGGGGTATCCACTTTCTGCATCCGGCTGGGGTTTAGATTAGTGTCTTCAACAGATGTATGTTTATGCTGTTTCTAGGGCCAACCCACCTCGAATCTGAGTAATCTTCTGCCCCTGATATTAAACCCCCCCACCCCATCAATATCAAATTTCTCAATATATCATAATATGCCACAAGGGGAATATCTAATATTAGGGAGGTGGCGAGTTCAATATTAGGGTGAGGGAGGGGAGCATTCTTGCGTGAGTTGAGGTGGTGAGGTTCCTCATCTTGATCAGGAAACTAGCATAGGAGCCGTGGTAATCCTAGTAAGTGACAAGGCAGTAAGAACCCGGTCTAAAGCCAGATGCTATCCGAGAGTCTCTTATAATCACCAGTATAGACAACATTAGTGTTCGAAACTATACATACCTATTGTTGATACTAAAATCCTGCATGACCTTTTCACACAGTAGCTCCAGAATTCCTAGGCATCAGATACTTAGGTTTATGAAGGATTTTTAGTATGAGCCGTAGGGTAGCTGCATCTTGCCGAAGGCCCAAGAATTCAGCTGCCAAATCCTGACAGCATCTTGGCTGGTTATGGTTTGGGGATCAAGTGGAGGTTCAGGCTAGTTCTAACCGATTTACATGTCTACTCAGAACCCAAATGTCCTATGAAAACCTGTAGAACCCCTAAACGTCAATCCCTAAACGCTATATTCCAAAACCAAATATCCCTAAACCTTGAGCCCAAATACCTAGTACCCAAACTCTGTTCCCCAGAACGCTTCTTGTCATCCCGGAAGCCGGAAGTGACCCACATGGTCCCTCCACTGCCCCTCAGGGCCTAGGGTTGAGGATTTAGGGTTAAGGGTTTTGGGTTCAGGGTTCAGGGTTCAGGGTCTAGGCTTAGGGCATTTTAGGGTTATCTCAAGCCTGCAATCAGGCCATATGTGCTGGATTTTATAGCGCCATTGCAGGGATGGTAGAGGGGTACCTTTGGTTATGTAGGGGCTATAGTGCAATTATATAGAGTTTAAGGATATTGCCCCTATGAATGGAGAATCAATGAATGAAAATTGGATGAATTCTGTTAGCTGTGTCTCAAATAGGGATTGTTTAGGCCTTAAGGTAATACACCCAATATACCCCCCTAAACTAACATGAAACCTGAACAAGGCTCTTTGTAGATTACTATCAGATAAAATGGGGGGGGGGGCATATGCCATCAATATCAGTTTGGGGAAGGGTAGGGACTGGTATGTGGGGAAGGAATCCCTAAACCCCAAAACCTAAACCCTACACCCTGATCCTGAAACCCCAAAGCCTAAACAAAACATGTAGGGCTTGATGGAAACGTAATCTGCCCATAATGTCGTCTTTACTCCTCAGATGGCTCCTACAATTCCTTTCCTGCCTCCTCTAAAGTTGGTACCTACAGTCCCCCTACGCGGTTTAGGGTTTAGGGTTTCCCCCTGAAGTAGATCGAATACAGAATTGCCCAACTTCATAATATGATCCCATCTACTTAAGGGGTACTCTATCTTGAAGCACACACGTTTCTGGGATTGACAGGAAACCTGGTCTCTTTTGAATTGAGGGCCTGCTGGAAAGAGGTCTTCGTGAACCCAATTTCAAAAGGCAAACAGCATACCCAGACCCCTGAGAGGATCTAGAAAGTAGAACCCCAATATGATATCCTGTACTACTATTGGGTACTTTCTAGAATCCCTTGAGGGGGATCTGCTTTCTGATCCGCTCAGGGGTCTGGGCATGCTTGTGCACACCTGCAATTGTTACTGGCATCTCTTCCTGCAGAGAAGAAAGCCAAAGCACCTTACCCCAAGCCCCCAAGCAACTTCAGAACCTACAGCTCCCCACCCCTGGCTCCCTCAACTCACTGGTGGTGAGTAGGGAATTACAGAACATCATCCCTACATAAGTCTTGTATGATATACTCCCTTATTCCCTACTAACTCCCAGCAAGTCAATCATTAACCCGAAACGCTGCTGGTCACCGCCCAGGCTTCACTGAGACGATGTTGGACCCTGACAAGTGGCTCTACTAGATCTAGCTACAGGTTTTTTTGGCTAAGAGTTAGGTTAAATGAATAGGTTATATAGGGTCTGGAATAGTACCCCACCAAAGGAGAATAAGATGGCAAAAGGAAATGTTAACTGGGTTCATGCAGTGGCTTTTAGGGAGGAGGGTTTCCCGAAGTTAGGGCTACCATCTTGGGGGTCCCCATAATGATGGCCGTAGCATTTTGAGGTCTGTAGAGGTTCTCTGAAAACCTAGACCCATAAGACCAAAGTGTTACAGTACAGAAGACATTGTTGCTCTTATGTGTAAGTGTACTTGAGGGGGGCGCATACATCTAGGACAATTGCCAAAAGGAAGTTACCATGTTACTACGCAGGGACGTTAATACTGAAAAAAACCTTGTATGAAGTCCCCCCCACTGGAAACTCTTCTCCTGCAACTGGTCTTAAATTAGATACCTCAACCCTAAACCCTCAATCTGAATCCTTCTTCTGGCGCACGTCTGAGTAGGCCTTGTCTCTGCAGACTTAAGTTGACCAGGGTCTTGTGAAGATCGGTCTAGGGTTTAGGGATCCAACACATAGATACGCTAACAGCTTTATGTCAAGCGCGATGCGTGTGAGGAGGCGAGAAGTAGAACCCAACACAATTCGGTGGTCCATACTGTCAGAGCCCTAGAGTGGATCTACTTAGTGCGTCCTTCCAACGCTGTGGGATGTGGGGTCCACTCCACGTTTTCCATGGTGCTAGGAAGGAATTGGGGGTTGGACTCTACACCCTAATAGGGGATTCTTTCCCTAATCCCTAAAAACACTAAACCCTATATAACCCCTTTTAAGGAGTTTAGACTATGGCGCAGATCCCCTATACACTCTGGGGGGATTCATTCTCTCATGCCCTCATCAACACCAAGTAGCATTGTGCAATGGCGCCGTTTTGTAGCCCTTGGGACGGTCTGGGTCAGTCTTTCCCAACCCCCAAGATTAGGACCCGTTACAGTCATTTAATTTGTATAGCGTCCGAATTTCGAAGGTTGGGTTGCCAAAGCTTCGTATTTCCCGCTATAAGCCCGTATCTGACCCCGTTTTCCCGTTTATGTCCAAGTCGAGTTTCCATTTGATTGCGGAACCCTGCCTATCTCTGTATAATCCCTTTGAGGCTGCCGACCATTACTTCACATGACCAGTTTCAGAAATTTCTCATGGAAACGCTCTACATCCGAATAGCTAAATCTGTGCATAACAGGCTTGAGACCTTAACGGCAATACTGTTTATCCTAAGAATCCTGCATGACCTTAGTATTTTGTAGTACCATATTTCCCAAGGTAGAAGGTACTTAGGGCCAGGCAGGATATTTAGTATCCACCGTAGCAATAGCGATCCCCTGCCCACCCCCTGCAACGAATATTCCCGAACGACGCAATGTTGCTACATTGGGTGGGGAGGTTCATTAGTAGGGCACTGAATTGAAAGTAAGACTAATAGTAGTGTAACGGCACTGGAGCTTGAATTGATTGGAATTTGAGTGCGGTATTGGCAGCGTCCAACCCAGGTACGCCATAAACCCTAAACCTTAAACCCTCAAGCATACAACCCAGGTACGCCCTAAACCCTAAACCTTAAACCCTAAAGCATACAACCCAGGTACGCCCTGAACCTTAAACCCTAAAGCATCCAACCCAGGTACGCCCTAAACCCTAAACCTTAAGCTTTAGACCCTAAAGCATCCAACCCAGGTACGCCCTAAACCCTAAACCTTAAGCCCTAAAGCATACAACCCAGGTACGCCCTAAACCCTAAGCTTTAAACTTTAAACCCTAAAGCATAC
>CAJNIZ010001901.1:0-12070 GCA_905231905.1 Symbiodinium pilosum | reverse complement strand
TAAACCCTAAGCCTTAAACTTTAAAGCCTAAAGCATACAACCCAGGTACGCCCTAAACCCTAAACCTTAAACTTTAGACCCTAAAGCATCCAACCCAGGTACGCCCTAAACCCTAAACCTTAAACCCTAAAGCATACAACCCAGGTACGCCCTAAACCCTAAGCCTTAAACTTTAAACCCCAAAGCATACAACCCAGGTACGCCCTAAACCCTAAGCCTTAAACTTTAAACCCTAAAGCATACAACCCAGGTACACCGCAAAAATGCAGGCCTCCGTCGACTACTTCAAGACGTTGGTAGAGCTGCCAACGAAGGCCTACCAAATGCTTTGGGATGCTAGCCAGGATCACGGAATGATCCAAGAAGTGAAAACTCCCAATAATCCCTGTTTAGGGTCTTGGGGGTTTTTGTTTTTGAGTGTTTTAGAATTTTAGGGGTCAGAGTTTTAGGGTTTAGGGTGTTAGTGTTTTAAGGTCTTAGTGTTTTTGGTGTTTTGCTGTTTTAGGGTTTTGTTTTAAGTGTATTGCTGGGGCCATTTGCAGTCGGTCCATTTTTTGGATCCCTTACAGGGTCTGGGGATGTGGAGGGAGCTTCGAGATTTTACAGATGTTTAAGGGTTTTCTAGGGTATGTAAGGTTGATAGGGTTTTGCAGGGTTATTATTGGCTTTACAGGAGCTACAAGGCTGATAGGGTTTATAGGGTTTCTGGAGGATGGAGAATTCTTTGCACCGGATATAGTGCTTGGGCTTAGGAATCAGGGTTTAGGGTTCAGGGTTTAGGGTCTAGGCTTTAGGGATCCAGGCTATACCCTCTCCCAAGCAAACATGGCAGACAAAAAAGATCGGCAAAATCTATTGTCGTTTTCAGAGACACATGAGCTACTGTCAATCTTAGGCTTACCAAGGGGCCATGAAGAGTGGACATGGGGGTCTTCCATGGTGGGACCAAGAGCCCGAGAAGCTGCCGCCCAATCAAGCGCATTGCGAAAGGGGCAGAGACGATTTGTCTGCCCACGTCCTTGGACGGACAGTCGCTCTCCCGAACGGGAAGTTGTCTGCCTCCTCAGCCTGTCTGGCTTCGAGTGCAAACTACCATTCACAAATTACTGGGATTTCGAGCTTGGAAGCACTGGCCGCTGTAAAGAGTGCCATTCAGGAGCAAGAGGATCGCCCATTCCTTGCCTGTGATGGAGGGCGCCTGCCTTCATGCTACCGCAGACGACTGTCACCAACTTCGCCCTAACAACCCTAAGGTAAGATAGCGCAGTCGTTTCCACGTGCTTTTCCCACCTTCTGAAGGCCAGCTGAATAAGTGCGCAGAAGCAAGACTGACCTCTAGTACGCTCTCCGTTAGCGTTCCAGTCTGGGCTGTTAGACCTTATAAAACCCTTAACCTACTCCTATTAGGGATATGATGGGGAATTCTAGAGTCTAATACCCCATCCGGGTTGTTCAACCTCAACCCACATGATGGCTTACACGAAACCTGTCCCAAAGCAGCCTAGGCTCAGGTTTTGGAATCTAGAATTGTAGCTAGATGGTAGAAACTGCAAGAGGAGTATTGGTACATTGGTAGTCCAAAGTTAACCAGGGGCAAATGCTTCCATCAACTCAAGTCAGAGCATGTTATTGGAGGCGGATTCTTTCAGTATCGAGCATTGTGCTTTGGCATTGTGCGTTGGGGTTGGGTGATTCAAGGTTTAGAGCTTTCAGGAGTGAGGTTACATTGGATAAACGACCGCAAGAGGTGAAGGCGCGACGGCTTCGATCGCTCGGTGATCAAGTCTCATACACGCATCCTATGGGTAGTTTTCAAAATTAGGGTTTTTCTTGAAGTCCCTTTTTTTCAGGGTGTCGCCTTTGAATGGGTATCTCAAGAAGGACCACAATTTAGAGAGAAACACTCATATGCATAAATTTAGACACTGGTGCTTAGCATTACAGGGACATGTCTGGAGGGTTAAACAGGGACAACTATCGGGATCGATACTTTCATTCTGTGCTAAAGACGAGGTAGTTGAGCGAGATGCTGTAGAATGGATTGAGCGAGAATCCGACATGTGAGCTGCGTTACCCAAACCTACAAACCCACCCGAGACCTACCTCTGCGAAAGTGGCCCTAAACCCCAAACTCCACTACTACTGCTGATACTAAGAACCCTGCATGACCTTAATGCACTATAGTACCATACTTCCCAAGTTATAAGGTACTTAGGGTGGTGCAATATGTTTAGTATCCGCCGTACGTTAGACAAAATAGGGGGGAAGTTGGAGGTTCAGTCTTTTTCATCCTTTAATGGCGTCGGCAGGAAGAGGGAAAAGTGGCGTAAATATTCCTATGTCCATGCTGAAGCTCTTTGGACTGACCCTGTAACTCCAACAAAACAAACCCGAAACCCAAATTCCGAAGCACAATACACTAAAGTCCGCAAGACCTGGACCCAAACCCTGCACCTTAAACCCCACACCCTAAGCCCTGAAACTCCTAAATCCTAAACCCTGAACTCCCTCGAGCCAGGAGCCTGTAGAGAAGGCCTGGGCTGGATTTATGTCTTTCCCTGCAGACAAGGAGTTGCCTGGCAGAGTTCAGGCTCAGGGTGGAGGGCTTACGGTTTTACTGGCTTTCGAGGATTTAGGGTGGAGAGTTTGGGGGTTTAGTAGTTTTAGGGTTTAGGGGTTAAGGGTTAGGGGTTTTAGGTTTCTGGTTTGAGGGTTTAGGAGTTTACGGCCTGAGTCCTAGATTAGGAGTTTGGGGTTCAGGGTTGAGGGCATAGCAGTTGCCCGGCAGAGTTCACCATAGATTCCCGACTACCCCCCTAATATACTATAATTGAGACAGAAACCCTACACGAAATTAGTATCCTTTAAAGCCAGAATATTTAAGGTATCAAATACTTAGGGTCATGCAGGATTTGTAGTATCCACAGTATACCCCCCCCCAGGCTCCCCCTTAGTTGATGATAACTAGGGCAAATCAATGGCTGGTTCAAGGAAACCTATGGGAGTATGGGGGGTTGTAGGAGAACCCATGAGTTCAGCCGCACGGGCTGCAGGTTTAGGAGTTTCGGGTTCAGGGTTTCGGGTTTAGGATTTGGGGTCTAGGGTTTAGGAGTTTAGGATTCTGGGCCGGTGGTTTAGGAGTTCAGGGTGAAATGGCTCATGTTTTGAGAGAATAGGGTTGCCCCCCACCCCCACCCAGACCCAGACCCAAGGACACGCTCCAAAAAGGAAATGACTTCTGGGGTCCTCCTGAAACCTAAACACATCAACACTACAGTCCTACATCTCGGGAATAGGGTTTGGGTCCAAGCACCCAATAGTCGAGTCCTTCCGATTTGGGTAATAGTAACTGTAGTACATGTTGCGGGGAAGAAATATATAAAGCAAATATGTGAACTTTGAGCACAGCGACCCTCAGGGTCGCATCCAACCTCCAGTTTCGATTCCATTGTCCATTTGACTTCCCATGCGGTTCTTCCATTCCACCCACCCCTAAGCCCTGAACCTTAACTGCAAATTCCCAATGATTCAGGTTCCCTCTTGTGGGCCCCATCCAGGACATCTACGAGGACTATCTTCTGCGACATGCATAGATGCGAAAGGTCAAATATCTGGAGTGCCCCACTATAGCCATATGATAGCCATAGTGTCCTAATCTTGGGCTCGCGGGCACCAAATGTCCTTTTTGCAATTGGGACAATGATTTTGGCACATGCCTAGATGTAGCCTTCCCAGATCAGGAGTTAGGGTTTAGGGTCTTTGGGTTAGGTGCGCAGACAGCGGGCGGGTCGACAATGAGGGGGCTGGCTCAAAGACAGGGTGCCTCCAGGGATTGCGGGGAGGGGATGTACCAACGTGGTGCCAGGTCGGACTTGAACAAGAGCGCTTAGCAACTCTACAAACAAGCTCTTCTGCACTTCTGGTGGATTTCGTCAGAGGTTTCGGTTTGGGGGTCAAACATATTCCTAGTTCAATGGGGTTAATATGCCCTCCTCAATCTATGGGGCGCCCGCAAGTTAAGGCCCTTATTAGGGATCCTAAACCCTAAACCCCTAAACCCTAAACCCTAAACCTCAATGGGGACGACTAGTGCTCATGAAGGCTCATTAGCGCTTCTAAGCTCTTTTGACTCTGAAGCTGACGGGTGAGACCTGTATGAGGGGTCCTGGTATTAGTTAGGGCATATTCCTTAATTAAGGTGTATGGGTTAGGTGGACCCCCCACCCAGTAATAGTGAGCATAGGGGATAATAGGGATTATATTAGGGTCCTCTTATATTCCTATTATACCACTATTACAGGGTGGGGGGTCCTCTAAGGTATGGGGCTCTCTGGCTCTCTAGGAGGTTGAAGGGTGAGATATGTGCTGGCTCCTTTGTTTGTTGGACTTCGGGTAAAGGATTGAGGGTTTACGGGCTCAAGGGACAAGGGAATGGGGCTTTACTCTGAACCCTAAACCCTGACTTTGTTCAGCCCGCGACAGACTAGCCATGAAATTCCTTTTGCGATACCCCCGCTGCTCCCATAAATCACAATACCTCTTAATGAACGAATGCAGCCAGTTATATAGGGGTGGCTCAGTGTCATATTGCAATAAAGAAAATGGAGACTTGTATTTGAATTAGGGTTGAGGGTCTAGCTTAAATCATAGAAAGGATCCTAGTATTCTCTAGGGCACATTCCTTAATGGAGGAGGTAGAGGGCTCTCTGGGTCTCTTAAGAATTTAACTCCTATCGTAATATAACCCCAAGGAACTTTTGAAAGAGCATGTTCAATATAGGTCTAGAGGAACTACAGTCATATTGAACACTCCACATAATGTGGGTACATCGTAGAACAGATGATGTCTTGAGTTAAGCTCTTCAACAGCAGTGCAAAATGCCATCAATTGAGCCCCCTGTTCTGTTGACTGAATTGCTGGGCTGTTTGCGTTCAGTGCCTTGAATGATTCCCATGATTTTCGTCCTTGATTTCTGTCATGATGCTGGTCTAGAGTGCCCTCAACAGACCTCAAGATGATGTTGGTAATTGTTTAGGTGGACCCCGCACCCTGTAATAGTGACTACAAGGGAGAATAGTCTCCTCTTATATTCCTAGTATACCACTGTTACAGGGTGGGGGAGTCCTCCTAAGTAATTATTCAGTCGTCTACATTAGGATTTCTTTCAGCCCACGCGTGTGAGGTGGATCTCCCCTTACCCAGACCCGTGGGCGGATCTAGAAAGTAGATCCCCTTAAGGGCTCCTAGAAATTCCCCAATAATAGTACAGGGTACCATGTTGGGGGTTCTACTTTCTAGATCCACCCAGGGGTCTGGGGATGCACTTGTCATGTCTATTGGGCCCTAGCACGAGCCACAACATAGATGTGGTTCTTTTGTCGTTCAAAAGTCCGGCTTGGAGGGGGGCTGTCAACCCTACATCCTAAACCCTAAACCTAAACCCTACACCCCCACACCTTGTTCAGGGCACTCTGTACCTGAACACCGGCCACGGTTCAGCCGGATTTCGCGAAGCTTTCGGATCGGGAAACCTTTGCGCGGCCTCTCGGTTTTCATGTGAGCTATAGTCTAAACTCCTTAGAGGGGTATACATAGCGTTTAGGATTCAGGGTCTGAACTCCTTAAAGGGGGTCATGTAGGGTTTAGGGTCCAAACTACTTAGAAGGTTTAAATAGGGTTTAGGATTCAGGGTCCAAACTCCTTACAGGGGGTTATATGATATAGGAGATTGCATAGGGGAGCATTACAGGGGTTATCAGGGGGGATACTAGGAGTGTAGACCATGGCTCATTTGGTTCAGGGATGGGGGTTTAGGGTTTGGGGTTCACCCGAGACCTGCTCTGTAGTTCCCTAGGGTGGCTCATGTGGGGGTTCATTATCTAGGTTTAAGACTCAGGGTTTACCCAAAGGAAACGGAAATTGCAAGGCCGCTTCAAGGGATTTAGGAGTTTATAAGGGAATGATGCAGAATCAAAGAACATGAAACGGAAGCTGGGGCCATATAGGGTTTGTAGGGTTGTTGCTTGGGGAAGAAGGGCTCCTGCGTAGTTCCTGTTCTGGGTGTTTACGGCTGTTGGTATAAGTGGTGAGAACACATATGTTGGGATATTGGGTATTGCCCCCCCACTCTGCAACAGCTGGATAGTATTCATGAGAGAGCTATATACAGCCCTTAATCTGGAGCCCAATATAGACTGTTACAGGGTGGCGGCAGTAGCCAAAATGCATTACCAACAAAAGAACTCCATAGAAGGTTCTGGGTAGGTGAAGGGTTTAGGGTCTTGCGTTTGAGCATTTGGGGTTTGAGGGTGTAGGGTTTAGGGGTCTAGGGGTTTGGGGTCCAGAATTGAGGGTGCTCTGACATTGATTATTCCACCCCAGATGCCAGAACTTGGAAACTGAGAGCCTCGAATCTACTGGTGTGATCCCTATCATGACGGTCTTTACAGTTGAGGACTTCTCAAGGACTCTGCGGCTACCCCCCCATAAGGTTTACCCTCATCAGAGCGCTTGTTTGGAGTCAATTAAGGCCAATTAAGTAAGGGGGAACCAAAGGGGTAGTGTAGGGGTAAGTTGGGGAACTGGTGGGTTCAACGTTGAATGTCTCCTTCTTTGAACCAAGCTTCACATGACTTGTACTTTCGGTAAGATTGCCAAAACCTACGTACAAGTCCTAGAGAACCACCAAGAACCACCAAGATCCGAAGCGCAAACCACGAATTCCGCAAAAATGAGAGAGGGGTTGCTCTGGCAACTACCCTCTTGGGACTTGCCTTGGACCTTAGACCCTTAACCCTTTGGGCTTCCCTTAGACTCCTATTATAGATACCTAAAAGTTGACCCTTAGTAGGGGTACTAAGTGCCACTTAGCTATACTAGCTCACCGTAGGGACTTGGACGTGTATGTACCCTCACGAGCTTAGGTAAGCAGCAGGGCGAATTGGAGCTCACGCGGCCTTTGGGGCCCAAAGGCCCGCCCTCCACCCTGAACCCCACAATCCTAAACCCCTGTACCCTAAACCCAACACATGAGCAAGGCCTGAACCTGAAGACTGTGCCTGAGCCTGGCCCGTAAGTCTAAAACACCAAGACTTCCACCCGAAACCGAGAGACCGACACCTAGGAGCCCACATCACAGCGAGAAATCCTGAACCCGAAGTCCTAAAAGGGTTTAGGTTGGGTACTGCCCCCACCCAGTAGCAGTCTACATTAGCTATATCTAACCATATTATAACCATTATCCAACTGTTACTGAGGGGGGGCAGTACCCAAGGTTTAGGATTTAGGATGAATCATCCCCCCTAAACTTACTGGTGGCTAGTAGGGGAGACTGGAATATAACCCCTATATAACCCCGATATATTACATTGCCGTATTCCCTACTAACCCCCCAGTACGTAAAGCTGAGGATATGATGGTGGAAGGTTTGGATGCTGTGTCGCAGATCACCGAAGATGACTTTAATGCGCCTGGAACAAATTTGCCAGGTTGAAATCCACTTTGAGGTTCACAGTTCCGGGTTATATCGAGTAAGCCTTTTTCCCCCTTTTTGAGGTCCTAAGTTCTTTGTATAAAGAAGTGATATTCAAAAAGGGGGACCTTTTCAGTACTGGTTTCTTGGAAATCCCAGAATCCCTCATAATACCTCCTACCTCTGTAAACCCTATAGATCCAACATAAACACTGCATAAACCCTGGATAAACCCTAAATTAACCCCCTAAACCCTAAACCCTAAACCTACCAAAGCCCTAAACCCTAAAACCACCCTAAGCCGTGCCTTCCTTCCCCACTGACAAGCAGGATGTTAACACGAAGGGGCTGAGGTTGACACCGGACCTTGAGCTTTAGGGGTTTAGGGTTGAGGGCTTGGGGTTTAGGGTTTTGGGGTTTCGGGTTTATTGTTTAGGGTATTGGACTTGGGTTTAGGGCTTGGGGTTGAGGGTTTAGGGCTTGGGGTTTAGGGCTTGGGTTTAGGCTTTGGGCTTTCGGGTTGAGAGTTTAGGGTTTTCAGGGTTTCGGGTTTGCCGTTTAAGGTCTGGGGTTTAGGGTTTGGCGTTTGGGGCTTAGGAAGGCACAACTTGAATTACTACAGCCCAAAGCAACATGGAGCTGCAAAAGCTTTCCTATGAAAGCTAGGAAGGGACTTGGGGTTTCAGGTGTAGCTTAGGTTCAGCCGCCTCTACTAATATTGTCTCAAAAGGACAAGGGTGGGTATCCGAAGGCGTGTTATACCACTTACTAATCGTGTCGGGGCTCAGACCTTAAGCTGCACGTTTTAAGACCTTTATGGTCTTTGGGGTTCCCACGAGACCTTCGGACATTCTTCATATGCTGTGGAGCCTCTTGGGCCAAACAATGGTAATTCCAGCTCGAAAAGGTTTATAAGTAGGTTGTACTTACCCTGGACCTCCTCCCTCACTGTCTGCAAATCCTACACCCAGAAGCTTAAAGTTCCTACCCTTAACCCTAACCCTGAATCCTTAACCCCAAATAATGCTTTCCCTAAACAGGGGGACCCCAGTATAGACCCCACATATTATAATGCTTTTTATGGGGACCCCCAAAATGGTACCCCTAGTTTCAGGAAACCCCCAAATACCTAAACCCCAAACTGCTTCGGGCCAGGTTGACTGGCAACAAGTCTTGCCAAAACTTGGCGAGCGAGTTCGCAAGATCTAGCACGATGCGCTGCTTCTACGTGGGATTTTTCTAAAGTTTGGGTTTAGGCTTTAGGGTCCCTTTGTAGGAGTCGTTATAGTAGGGAGTATAGTATTTTGGGGGATATGTTCACGGTCCCTATAAAAGCACGTATCATGGTACCATGTTTCCTCCCACTTCCCCTGAAGAACCAGTAAGTCAACTTCTTGGGGGTATTTAAATTCTTGGAAGGGCTGATGAACCCAACTGTCGGAAAACGCACAGTTTTCAGTGTTCCGCGCCGTTAATAACAAACCCTACCACTCCCAACACTGAACATTCCCCGTAATCTGTACCGGTATTGTATCGGGTGAAGTCATTATTCGGGGAGAGAATTGCTGGATGGGGAATTCCTTACCGCAACTGTCCTCAAACGGGCCGTATGAAGGGACTACTACAGCTCCTATTACCCATTGTGGTAACCGTTACTGTAAGGGGGAATCACTTAATTTGCTTGGTAGTGGAGCTTGGCGCAACCCTCAGATCAAAAGTGTTGGGGATTAATAAACCAGGTCGGGCGGTAGCCAATGAAATCCAGCGGGGATCAAATCTCAATCCTAGACCCCTCCGATCTGAACACCAAGCCCTCAAAGCTACGCATACAGGACCCCAACAGTGAGCACATCAGGCAAGAGTAGCACTGAAAATCTAACAAGGGAAATTTTGCTGGGTACAGAGGTGGATGGATTATATAGGAGGGGTTATATAGGGGATAATGGAGAGTCAGCAGGAAATCAAGTGGATAATGAAATGTAAGCTGGATTATATCGTTGAGGGCTTTTATTGGGATATTGCGGGACACTGTCACCCTTTTAGCTTTCTGCTATGCTGCATCGCACGTACACGTCAAGCCGCTGCTCGACTTGCTTGAATCCTGTCTTCTGTATCACGGCTTATCAGCCTCCCCACAGTACTTCTACTTGTGGGTTCATAGCAGGCAAAGACTAGTGTAGAGGCCCCAATTAATTCCCAATGCCATTCCCAATAACACTTATGCAGTTTCTGTGTATAGTCCCCCTTAAGCAGATAGACTATGAGGTATATGGGGAAATTATTGTTATATACGCAAAACCATATTCTATCTACTTAAGGGGGACTATAGTGTACCGCAAGTTGTAATCATCTAGGCTCCACAGCTATAAATCCCAAACTCTAGACACTCCAAGCCCTGGACCCTACTGATGACTCTCCTTGGGACTTAGCTTGGACGGTAGACCCTTAACCTTTTGGGATTCCCTTATAACCCTAGTATAGGCACCTAAGGGTTTACCCTTAGTAGGGATCTTAAGTGCCACGCTGGACTTATACCTTACTTTCAACAGGCTATACCCTCCAAACCCCAAACCCTTTGCCCTAAACCAACCCTATACACTCCAAGCCCTGAACCCTTTTTAGGACCAAATCCTAAACCCCATACCTTGGAACGCTAAACCTAGACCCTAATTTCAAAAATGGGAGAGAATTATAGCCACTACTCTACAGTGCTTGGGACCTGGAAGCTAGTGAGTTGGTCTTGAAGAGCAAGACCAACGCCAAGCGGTTTAGGGTTTGGGGTTTAGGGTCTAGGGCTTCCAGGTGGGTAGTTGTCCCATGTAAGCCGTGTATAACATGATGTTGGAATTATGGGCCTCTAGTATGGGCCCTTCATCTCGGTGTCTTTGTATACCTCTTATGTACGGGACAAGGCCAAATGAGGGCCATAGTTAGGACCCAGAGAACTGGAAGGGACCCATATCAGGGGCTCATCTAAGCCGGAAGCCCTACACCCTTAACTTTAAACCTACCTATATAGTCCCTGCAATTGGGGCCCATGGCTTTTGACTTTAGCCTAAAACCCAAGCCCAAACCACCTGGTAACTCTCCGGCTTGGAGCTTGAGGGCTTAGGGCTATATGGGGTTTCCTTACCCTGATAATATGAGGATTCTATGGGGGCTACATAGAGCTTAGGGTGTAGGGTTAGTTCTCTTAACAATGGGCCCACGTGCCGGGTCTAAATGTGAAGCTTCTCGACCAGAAAGATTGGTTTTGCGGGTAGGGCCACACTGGGTTCAAGGCTCTGAGTTTAGGGATTAATGTTAACTTAGGGTTTAGGACCTAGAATTTAGGGTTTAGTGTTCATTTAGGGTTAAGGGTTTAGCGTTTCCGAAATAAGGCTCAGAATTTAGGTAGGGGTTTAGGGTTTAGGGTATATAAAGGGAGGAACATTTGCTCATTATCCAAATGTTACTGGGAGGGGCAGTACTCAATGATGGTTCCTGTTGTTGGGCTCATATGAGCTCCTGACTAAACTTAGGTCAGGGGGGACCTACAGAGGGATGTATGTGGGGCTTAGGGGGGGGCCTTTCAGGAATATCCTTTTACTTTAGTCTGATCCTGAGCTCATGTGCTGAGAAATGTTGCTTCTGGCTTAGTATACTATACTATATCATACTATGCTGTACTATATTATACTACCCTATACTCATGTCTGACTCCGGAGGCACCAACATTAAGAAAGATTGGGGAAAGCCCTTTCCTCAGATGACTTGGGTTCGGGGGTTTTGGGCTTAGGGTTCAGGCTGCAGGGTTTAGGTTCATAAGAGACTTTACACGCATTTTGCTTCTACGAGACCCAATGAAGGGGACTTTCGAATCAGCAGTTTGGTCATAGCACCAAATGGGGTGTCTCAAGTTGTGATTCTGTTCTTGGCCTTAGGGCTCAAAGTTCCCCTGTTGCAGGCTTGCCCAAGGGAAACGCCTGAAGCGAGAAGCAGCCCAAAGCAAGATTCTCAGAAGCAGGGTCCTGTCATACACACACGAAATGAGCCATAGTCATAACTCCTTGAAGGGGGGTTATACAGGGGACTATTATAGGGCTTCTGAAGGGGGATATTAGGAGTTTGGACTATGATCAAATAAGATAGCCCTACTTTGTCTGTCTAAGATGGATCCGCTTTAATGAGGAGGGATGCCGGGATCCTCATGGCGCTTTACGCAACCTACCTTAGGGCTATATCAAGAACAGACTGGCCAGACCCACCCCTACTGCCACATAAAGCTTCGGGTTTAGGGCTTGGGGTTTAGGGTTTGGCGTCTAAGGTTTAGGGTTTGAAGCTAAGGGCTTGAGATTAGGGTTTAAGAGTACTAGCAGCCGTATGCGTCACCGTACTCCTGTTCACGTTTAAGAGGGAAGCGGGCCCCTGTAGCAGTCCAAAAACAACGCTGCGACGGGTCGAAAACGCGCGCCGGGAGGCGCGTCAGGTATGCAGCAATGTCAAAATCACTGGCGGGCGTGGCATATTCTGCAGTGCGCGCAGTCCAGGAGGTCGGGCAGGAAGGAGGAAAAATGCGAGAAAAATCCGGCAAACTGCGCTGCCGCTGTGGTTTCGCG
>CAJNIZ010001900.1:0-10187 GCA_905231905.1 Symbiodinium pilosum | reverse complement strand
CATGGGCTTAGGGGTTTAGGGTTTCATCATCGCCTCTGATACGCCGGACTTTTTGGGGGCTCAACAGGACTTGCACAGCTTAGAGGCCAACCGCACGCCTAAGGCGGGTTGGTCATGACAAGAGGCCGGAGACGGGGATTTTTGGAGCCTACCAATTTCGACCTCCAACCCAATAGATTTCCAAGAAACCTTCTGCAAGCCTCTGACACGTGCGATATTCTGCATGCATCAAGAGGCTCAACGCTTGGTGGGAGTCTCTAAGCATGACCTGTTTGGCCTAAGTGGACACAATCCACACCTACGCCAGCCTAACACTTCCAACACCGATTTGTCCTTTGGTATGCTGCCTTTCCATTGAACAACACTTACGTTGTGTGTCAATACAGCAACATCTTAGGGCTTCTTGGGTGTCTGGTTTATGAGGAAGCCTTAAAGCCCTACGTTTCCCTAGCAGCCAGAGAAGGGTTTAAAGCCTCAACACTTTTTGCCCCTTCCCCCCTCACCGGAGGTGCTTTGCGTGAAGATGGCGAGCCGAGCAACCCAAAAGCAGTCCAACATGACTCTCGACCGTTTAGAAAATATAGGTTAAGGCGTAATAAGAATTGTATTAGGGTCCTCTAGTAATATGTCAAGAAAATAACAATAACAAGAGTAGCAGTGGTAGTAATAATCATAAAACTTGTAACGATAGCAATGATAATATCTTGTGGGCTTAGAGTTTTCTTGGAACCTCCAATGTAGGTCCCTTTTTGTTTTTCATGTTTGTTGGGGGGGCTTAAGATTCTTATTAGAACCCCCGAATAGATAGGATACTACAGAGGTAGGGTTGTAAGTGTAGGGTCCGGAGTTTAGGCAAAGTCTCAGTAGGTACAGTTTCAGGCTTGTTCGCTAGGCTATGACGCGTAGCTGCGTGTTGAATGAATGAAAATGGTAGGGCGCAGGGTAGCCAATAGCCTGAAGCTTGCATACGGGCTTCTACTCCGCTCCTTTCTTCGGACCCACAACTCTGTGCAAACACTGTTCGGGCTAGTGTTCACTAGGAGCCTTCAGGCAGTGTGCAAGGGTTTTGGGCTTCGTGTCAGTCAGAACTCGAGTAGGGCAAATGTTGAGGCATGAAATTATCATTCTGATTTTTAACTTCTTTGCAAATCTCAAAGGGTGGTTCACCATTTCCAGATAAATCTTTCGGGGGTGAAATGACAGGGTGTGACTTCCTGGGCTTGGTAGTGGTGCTTAGTAGGGAATAGTAGTTTTACGAGAAGAGTGATAATCAGCATAATCTCTCTAGGTGACTCACGCAAAAAAGCGCTGGAATTGCTTGGAAAGGCGTACAATCATTACTCCACTTAGAAGGGACCAGACTAGGTTCCATGTTTTGTATATGCACTAATTACCCAGAGATGAGGTCTCCTAGCGGGCCAAACTACTAGCCGGCTTGATGTAAAGGAGCGGTTTTCAGAACTTAAGGTTCATAGTTTACAGTGAACCTGGGAGTGTTTAGGGTTGAGGGTATATTTAGGCCTATACAGAATGTCGGGGATAATGGAACAGAAGATGGGAATTACACCTCTGTTGAGGTTTATACGTGTTAAGGTTTAGGGTTCTGCGGTCTACAGGGTTGTGATGGAATGGTTCAGGATATGCAGAATTCTTTGGGCCAATGCTAGCGCAACAGCGGTTCTCGATGATATCTTGGGCCCCTCGCATCACAGAGCAGCGAAGATCTGACGCCTTTCACGGTTTAGATTTTAGGAAAATACCCAAGATGATACAATCTACCCGTCAGTGGCCAAATTCAGCGACGGGTCTTGTGAAGGTCATGGGAAGTGATCAGTAGGGTTACAACTGCCGAAAGTGGAGGTAAGGGTGTAAAACAGAAAGCTTTGTAGACTGATCTGCCTGACCCAACGAGGCAGGGCCCCACCCGCTCTGAAGAGCAGAAGAGGAAGTGGGGTCAACACCTGGACCCCAACATAGGTATGTATCTGCACTTGTCATATAGGTTCCCCATACTACCACCCCCCCCCACCCCCAAATACTTAGCCCACATTACCCCAGGAAGAAAAAATGATCATTTTTTTTCAGAAATATAAGGAATCCCACACTCCAAAAAGTATAAAGCATCCCTAACATTGATCCAGAAGAGGCTCTGCTTTAGTTGGGTCAACTTTGGCCGAGGCAGCGCAGCAAGCAGGGAACCTTGAGCCGGGTTAGGATGGCGGGGATTGTGCGAAACATTGTAGAATCCATGAAGCTGTAATGGGTTGCAGTGGTGGTAGTAGTAGTAGAAGTAGTAGTAGTAGTAGTAGTAGGAGTAGTAGGAGTAGTAGTAGTACTACTACTACTACGAATAATAATAATAACACTAAGAATATTAAGAATAAAGATAAGAAGAAGAATAATCATAATATAATACGAACCTAAGCCTTATATTCCCTAGAACCTAGTCCCTAAACCGTAACCGCTAGCTGGCAGCCAAGCCATGGCATGAAATGCATGCTTTGCTGAGGATTGGGGCAGATGGCGAGGCTGGCGGAAGCCCTTAAGGTTTTAGGGTTTAGGGTCCTAAGCTAACATGGGGTCGTATATCATCGTATATCTATCTATCTATCTATCTATATAGAGAGAGAGAGAGAGAGAGGCAAAGTCTAGAGTCTAATAACATGGCTTCCCAGATATAGGCTGCGTTTAGGGTTTAGGGTCCTATGTTGACATGGAGTTCCACACATATGCTCCGTGGAACAGGACCGCGGCCTTGGAAGGGCCCCTTTTGCGTGAGCTTCCATGTTAGATTGGCCGAGGGGTCAGGGATGTGCCGCCCAGGGAAGGTTGAGTGCAGGTTTTCTGGTTGCAGGACTTGGGGAGAGATGGGATTATTGAGCGAGAGGTTCTTCTAACCTGATCCAGACTTGGAGATATCTGCAGGATGTTTTGTTTGAGGTTGTGCGGGCATGTTGAATACGATGGGTTTCGGGATTTTGTGTCTGAGCTCTTGAGGGAGTCAATGATTTTTTGGGGCTTGCCATTCCAGAGATCCAGAGAACGGCCTTTTCTGAACCCTAAACCTCATTTCCCAAACCAGAGAACTGAAGGAAGCCCTAGCTGGCTACCCATAAGAATTCCCAAAGGTGCTGAACATCAGGCAAACAGAGAACACCGGATTAGGAATAAGTGTTGAGTCGCTGAAAATAGCAATGTGCAGTGTAACATAGCCAGCAGATGTAACCTAACCCCAAAGCTGTTTGAGCTCCAGGGCGCTGATGACGCGGAGGCAGAGGCCAAGAAGAAAAAGAAGAAGGACGGCACGTTCATCAGGTATCGGGTCTAGGGGTTTCGCTTGCTGTGTTGGGCTGAGCTGGGCGCTGGGCTTCGGTTGCTCCATGGAGTGTTAGCGTCTAGGTTTTAACAACGCTCAGGTTTCACGGTCCCGCCCAATTAGACTCTTGGGGGGTGGAGACTTGAGAGGTTGGCCTGTGAGTCCGCATGAATAAGTATGATGCCTTAGGAGGAACCCCCTACCCTGTAATAGTGACTATAAAGGATAATGCGGATTGTATTCGAGTCCTATTATATTCCTATTATACCACGAATACAGGGTGTGGGTCCTCCTAAATGGTGCCGTTTCGGACTGTAGGGCTGCAACAGCTTGAGGAGCTTGCGAATTTTCAGATGACGCATCGCTGTCGTGCTTGAGGGAGGGTTTAGGGTCTGGGTACTGTAGCTCTACATCAGTAGTAGATTGTAGAGCGAAAAAGGGGACTTCATTTTGCATTCCGAATGCAATGTCTCGGGCCCCCAAAAGGGGCTTGCATGCACCACGCCCACCAAGGCACCCCTAATCTTTTTTCAGAAGTATGAGAGCATCAACCTCCAATCCCCCACCCAAGTTTCAGACAACAATACAAATCCTGAGCCCCTGATGTGCAGTAGTGTAGTGAGTAGGGTTCGGTGGTTTAGGGTTTAGGGTCTAGCGGCTGAGGGTGTAGGGTTTGGGGTTTAGGGCCTAGGGATTAACGGCTTTGGGTTCGGGGTTTAGGGTCTAGGGGTATAGAGAGATCCTAAGCTCTCAACCCTAAATCGCCTTGCTGTGTGGTAGGAGAGAGATCCCCTGGACTGGGAAGATGACAAGTTTCCAAAGATGGCAGACCGTCAGGCAAGCTGCGCAGCTTATGGATATGGCGAGTTTCGACACTGTAGTCGTACGGAGCCCTAATATTGAGGGTCGCCAAAAAAAGGGACCATGATCTTGGCAACCACTTCTTGCAGATCAAAACTTGCCCATTCAAACCAAAAACATGTGTAGGGCTCACAGTCGAGGTTCAGCATGCGAGTACAGAAAGCTCAAAACTGGGGGTATTGTAGGAACCTGAATTCTTGCCAACTTCATTCCCCCATAATCCTGAAGGAGCTATAGTAGAACTACTCCCCTGTAATCCTTCAAGAACTCTAGTATAACAATTCTCCTATAGTCCTCAAAGAACTATAGTATAACCTTATACTCCTTAAACAAATATAGCTCAGCCATCCCCAAAAGCCCTGTTTCAGTCATTTAGGCAACGACAGCCCTTGGGTTCGATGTCGGAGTAGAGGTCTGGGTCCCGTGTTTGGGACCAGGACCGTCGGAATATAGCCTTAAGGGTCCAAGTATCCAATGATTCGTTTAGGGTTTAGGGTTCAGGGTGGTACTGGGGATTTGGGTAGTGCTTGTAGTATAGATTTGGGGCATGTATATCATTGTTGGGTACTTGGGCCCTTAGGGTGGGTAACAAAGGCTTTTAAGCACGCAGTAATTGGTAGATGCTAAGTGATGTTGCCCTGAGGATCCAACATAGCCCAATGTAGGTAACATGTGTAGCCTTTAGGGCCCGATGTAGGCATTATGGGCATATTTGGATATCTAGGGTTGGGACCCTAAACCCTAAACCCCTAACCCCAAACCCTAAACCCTAAATGGGTACTTGGGTACTTGGGACCTAAACCCTGAACTGTGTGCGCCTCTGACCAGAAGCCAAGGAGCTCTAAGCAAACAAAGAGCCATTGGGGTTTAGGTTTTAGGGTTTAGGGTTTTGGGGTTCAGGGTTTAGGGTTTAGGGTTTAGGGAAACGTAGCGATGCACAGTGCCAGTAATGATTTTGAACTTAGGCAGTGCATCATGAGAACTACACGTAGACTTCTGCTGGCGGTAGCCATAGCACCCTACCAGAGGTGATAACAGCCCTAGAACCTACAAAATCCTAAGCCGTGAACTCTAGTTCCTAAACCCTAAATCCTAAACCCTAAATCCTAAACCCTTTAAATCCAAAACCATAACACCTAGACTCAAAGTCCTAGCCCCTGAATCCTAAGCCTAACCCCTAAATCCTAAACTCAAAATCCTAAACCCCAAACCCTGAACCTTCAATCCTAAAATCAAAACACTGGATTCGCAGAGCCCACAAAGTTGTCTACAGGTGGAGCAGGCGCAGATGGATCCCAGCTACCTCGCCAAGATGCGACAAGAGGCCAGGTAGAATGCCTATGGGCTTTGGGTTGTTTAGGAGTTAGGTTTAGGGTGTGGATTTAGGATTTCGGGCTTGGTATAGGATTTAAAATTTCCGACTTAGGATTTCAGATTGGGGGTTTAGAGTCTAAGATTTTGGGCAGCTCGCGCCCGGGCCCTCCATGTAGTCAAGTCTTCTGACACTCCTCCTATGTATAATCCTCTTTGCAGGAAACTTTCTTGGGGGTCTGTCCTGAAACGGGGAGGGGGGTGCCTAGGAATCTACCCTAATTCTCCGCCAAACCGACATGGAAACCCCGAGTTGAGGGCTTTCCGGTTTAGGATTTAGGTTCTGTAAAGATTGCTGTTTTTTTTTTTGACGGGGCTAGCGGCTAGGGTGGCCATCTCCGAAGAACAGTTCAGCCATTCTGTAAGGTTCAGGGTCCGGCCACATGAAGCCCCTAAACCCTGAACTCTCACCATCCTGTATTCCATTACCCGATCTGGATACTACGCTTTAGGGTTTAGGGTTTAGGGGATACTGCACCCTCCCTATTTGACATTCCCCCAATGCTGTACGGTTTTATTTCGGGTTTAGGGCTTAGGTTTCAGCACTAGTACATTAAAGAAAAGGTCCCTGTATGGTAGATTCCTTACAAATTTAAGGGAACCCCACTATAGATCCACAAATATTATATTCGTTATTATTGGGACCCTTAGAATGGTACCCATAATTTTGGGAACCCTAAACCCTAGACCCTAAACCTTATATACGACTACTATAAAGTGGGAGGCAGTAGCCAATGGACATTCCTTCTCCCCTCACCATGGCTAGCCCCCCTAAAATCCTAAGCCTCACTCCCAACTCCAAACCCTTAACCCTAGGGTTTAGGGTTGAGGGGTTTAGGGTTTTGAGTTTTGCCTCATACTTCCCCTAAACCCAACCCTAAACCTTTTGCATGCTCCACAAGGCGAAGAAGCAGTACATCGAGGCATTAGGCCCGGATCCGGCAAAGGTACAGCGGACCTGGAAGTGACTTGGCTGGGTTGCTTTTGGGGTTTAGGTTTCAGGGTTGAGGGGTTTAGGGTTTAGGCTTTAGGGGTTCAGGGTTTTAGGTTTAAGGTTCAAGTTACCATAGCGGGTATATATATATAGTAACTAATGGTTCCCCCCTGATAGTAACTTAGCTTATGTTCCTTAGCGTCTCTAAACCTAGCTGTTGCGGTGTACCTAACTGTAAGCCTAGTATCTTCGATGTGCTACCATAAAATCCCCGGCACATGCAAAGACAGCCCACGCGGACTCCGATGTGGTCTTTTGTTTTGTAGGCAGGGGCTAGAAGGTTATTTGCAGAGATTGGAGGTTTTCTAACACACGTGGGGAATTTCCGTATGAAGGATCAAGTGAAAGACAGCTAAGCAGAGGGGCTTCTTCCCGGAGATCCTTAATGGATTAAGGGTTTACCTAGCCAAGCTTTTCTTCCCCAAGCCCCAAACCCTGAACCCTAAAACCCTACACCGGGTTGCTTCAAGAAACTCTCACCAGGTTCCATTTCGGCGTCTGCGCTCTGGAGAACGTGACCCAGAATGACTGGGAGGTGTTCCTGGCAGTGTGCAGGACTCGGTCCTTGACTGGGTGGCTGTTAAGGAACTTATTTTAAGTTACTATAAAAAGGTAGCCTTATTATTTACATTTATTTGCGACCGGGTTGAGCTTTGCTGGAGAAGAATACTCCGAGAGGTTGTGGATTTTTGTGTGCTTCTTCTTTTCTGGTTCAAAGTCTTGGGAGCACCAAAAATGACGCGGTTCTTTCACTAGTTGTCATCATGTGCTCGAAAAGACATGCTTGTTTCCCCATGTCGTGTTCTTAGTAGCAGGATACCGAATTAAGCGTGCGTCTAGGATCTATTTGCGCTCGCTCAGAATCATTGCCCCTTCATCAGAGTCGTTTCGAAGCAGGAGGTTTTACCCATGTGGGCAAATGCTTTTGGGACTTTCAGCCTCAATTGCCTGATGAAAACTGTCCACCTCCTAAGGTCCGAGACGGGAAGCAAGCGCCCTGGCAGCAGAGCGCAAAAGATCCTCATCAGGAAGGACCTTCATGGCTTGGGTGTTGTACTTTGATTTGGGGCCGCAAGCACTCCACTGCTGGATCTTTCGCCATTCGTGGATCTACCACGCCTGTTTGGTAGATGTCTTGTGAAATCGGAAATCTTGAAGATATAGGAGGCACTTCACAGAAAGCAGTAGGCATGAGAAGCCGCCTATGAGGAGTTGCTTCTAGCATGATTCCTGCCTGAACCTCACACTTAACTTGGACACAATCGCTTGGGCCCGCAGAACTTTGAGCATTAAAAGCGCAGAACTTAGCCAGGAATTGTCCTCATCATCCGGATTGCTGTTAGCAGCTGAATCAGGTCAGTTAATACGCGTGGACGTGCAGAAAATAGCCCCCACGGTTAGCTCCGATTAAGTTCCCTCGCAGACGAGCATCGTCCAAGGTTTGATCAGTTCAAGAACCGGCTGCATGGAAACTTCCAGTACACCAAGGGCTACAAAGTCAGGCCGCGTCCGGGGACGGGATCTGGGCGGGGGCGGCCACAGAAAGAGCCCACCCTTTGTGCGCAGGGCCGGCACCAGGAAGAAGTTCTCCAGCTTGTGCCCCAGTTGGCTCGAAGCAGAGATTATGCGAGCTCAGGCAGTCCTGTCCTAGCCCATCCATTCTCGAAGTAGGAAACACGTAGCAAGATGGAACAAAGTTATAACCTACACCCCCTTTAGTTACTCATAGAGAATGTCAGTTCTTAGTAATACGCCTACCTAGTGGGTTCTTGGTGCCATGTAAGAAGTAATGTAAACAACATGTGTTTACAGGGGCTCTGCTGAGTCCATGCAGCATTTACATAGGGCTTTTCTGGCACAGGTGGGCGCTTGTTTTGGGATCGATCCGAAAGCAGATACGTTGGAGAATGGATGCAGGCATGTGCTAAAGGTGTTGTCCCCTTGTACCCTCAAGATAGCAGGGCCTCTAGCATAAGATCTTTGCAAGAGGGATCTTGGTTGCGCCGCAGCCAGTATCACGTCTGGTGCTAAGGGATGGAGCAGGTGTACAGCAAAGAGCACAATCTGAGCTGCTTGGCAAAAGTACCTGGAGCCTTAAATCCTTGTCTTATTCGCCCTAACGCATATGCCACCCACATGTGCTCCCAAAAAGTTGAGTTTTCGAGTTGCTTCTAAGTCCCTACACAAAGGGTTTCAGGACTGGTGTGTGAGGGAGATAGAATTGTGGTTTGCGCTTAGACTACCCGGCTCAAAGGTTCACAGTCAGAGGGCTTGAGAGGTTGCAGGGCCATGCTGCTAGAACAGCAATTCATGTTAGCTATAATCTAAACTCCGTAAAGGGGGTTATTTAAGAGATGAAAAGTGGGATTACTATGGGGGATATTAAGGGGGATACTAGGACTTCAGACCATAGCTCATGTGGATGTTCCCTGGCATTGCATCTAATGATCAGTGTAGCTGTGGCTCGCGCTCCCTGACGCATGCTAGAAAGCGCAGATCTTTCAAACTTCACTCGCCAACGTTCATGAAGACCTTTAAGGCATTTCTGGTCGCTGGCTCCAGAGCATTGCTGGATAAGATGCTATACTAAATTATACTATACTATACTACACCATAGTATACTACCATGATATACTATCATATGCCATAAAATACTATAATAAGCAACGGTGCACAAAGGAGATCTTTGCACCAGCTTGTTGGATTCGAACACTTGTGTGGCAGCCGGCCATAGCAATCAAGGCCCAAACCTAAACCCCAAACCCCCAAACCCTAAGCTCTGATCCCTAATCCCCAAACCCGAAGCCCGAATCCCGAACCCCCGAACCCTCAAGCCTAAGGGTCCAAGTACCTAATAATCATACACTTACCCAAAACCTATACCAAAATGATTATTACCCAAATCCCAAGTACCTAATTATTGGGTACATGGACCCTCTGGGCAAGCCTAAACTTTGCGACCCTAACCTTGGCTCCCCAGTTCGTCACCCAATGGACTGCCAGCGCAGCCTGGCATAGGGTTTAGGGTTTAGGGTTTAGGATTTAGGGTTTAGGGTTTAGGGTTTTTCTACCGCTTTGCTTCCCTCAAAACAAGAATGTCCGAACAAAGTAGACTTGCTTGATGTAAGACTGCGTCTATACCAGGGTTGAGTTGAGTGAGCAAGCTTACCCACTTCATGCGTATGTTTTTGGGTTGGGCAATAGCATTATCCTACCCTAAACCCGAACCGTAAACCCGAGCATTGGAATATACACGGCCACCTAATTTCCCGCTGGACTCGGTTATTCCTGGGAATAACTTTATCATAAGTAGGGTTAAGGGTTTAGGGTTTAAGGCTTGGGGTTATCATGGACCATAATCACCATAATGCGCTTATGTGAGGAAGCCTAAGATCGAAATCTTATAGGGCCCCTGAACATTTCCCTTCCCGTCAAACCCGAAACCATTTTTATAGGCATAAAATCATCCCCAGGCTACAAGCAGATGCAGAACCACGCCGCAACCTCAGTCAGGGTTTAGGGCTTAGGGTTTACTATCCTGTGGAAACCTGAATGAGTGCCGATGTCTTTCTGGTTCCTTTCAATGTACCACTGCAGAAGCTTGAATGATTGTCCATATTGTTTTTTTTTTTTTTTTGCGGCTAT
>CAJNIZ010001899.1:2258-27653 GCA_905231905.1 Symbiodinium pilosum | reverse complement strand
AGTATAGCGCTTAGGGTTCAGGGTTTAGGGTTCAGGGTTCAGGGTTTAGGGTGCAGGGTTTAGGGTTCAGGGTTTAGGGTTCAGGGTTTTAGGGTTTAGGGTTTTAGGGTTTAGGGTTCAGGGTTTAGGTGCAGTCTGTCTACCCGCGCAAAATAATGGCCCAAAAGCAACCCGAGACCAGGGCCCCCCTCACATCCCGAACCAAGACCATTTGGTTGAACTACGCATGTGACTGCGTCGACGGCCTTTTCCTCTTGATTGAAATAGGCTTACAATCTATCCCTGAAATACCCTGATCCTAAATACCCTAATCCCTAATCTAATCCCTAAACCCTAAACCAAACTAAAAGTCTCAAGCTGGGTGTGTCATCTGGCATGATAGCCCAAGTTGCAACTGTAGGCCCCTTAGGTAGATAGAACATGGAATTCCCCCAAAGTCATAAACGGACCTCCATATACCCCATATTCTATCTACCTAGACCCTCCTCCTACCCTCCATTAGGGCCCAAGTACCCACTATTAGGGACCATATATCCCCAATTGAGGGTACAAGGAAGGTCCTGATACTTACGGGGGACTCTATTCATGGACTTGCAAGTAGGGCCTCCGTAAGGCCGTAAGGCTGCAGCATATGTGCCAGCAGTATCTAGAAGTTGGTTTTCAAGCAGACAGTTTGTCAGTGGATCTGCACCCGCTACAGAGATACTAGGAAGGGGCGGGGTGGAGGAAATCTAGCACTACTTGGGATCCCCAAGATACCCAAGTTAGTGGCGTATATGGTATCTTAGGTGATGCAAGATGTCCCGATCAACCATAGGTCAGCAGGTGTGGCGTTATAGCATTGTATCGCTCTCCATAGGTATTGGAGTTGCTCCATTACACCCAATGGCCCATGATCCCTAAACCCGAAACCCGAAACCCCTAAACCTTAAAATGACCACCCAGCTGTCTTCATTACACCCAGGGGCTCATTCTCCTTGCTTCGGAACCTCAAGCTGGAGCCTAGAAGAAGCCTCCCTGAAGGGACTTCAGCTTCAACCCTTGCTCAGGGAGTTGCGCGTAAGGTTTACCTAGTCTAGATTCTGTACCACTACACAAAAAGGATTTTAATGGGGTTCAGGGATTGGAGTCTAGGCTTTAGGCTTAAGGGTTCAGAGTTTGAAGGCTAAGGCCTTCGGGTTTAGAGCTGATTTGGATTATTTGGGGTCCCTATAATAAGAATTCTAGTATTTTGGTGTCTATTTGTGGAAGCTACCCTTTTTGTGTAGTGCTTGTATGCCCTTGTTTGGGCCTCGCAAGCCCTTAACCTTATAGCAACTTCGGAGGACACGAGTTTCAGGTAAAGGGGAGGCAAGTCTCTGACCTCTTAGGGTTTTGGGTTTTGGATTTAGGGTTTAGGGTTCATAGGGTCTACTTGGGGAAGCTTTATACCAAAGAAAGATTCACAAGTCTCTTTTAGCTGAGCCCCGTGCATGCCCTGTGCCGCGCTGCTGGCCGCACCAGACGGTACGAGCCCGAGTTAAGGTAGGGGCCCCCATTTAAATTGAAATGCTCATGGAGGATTACATGGGAAAGAGCATGCAAGATGCAGTGCACACTTGGTTTATGTATGGACTGATGAGGCTTCCATGTGGGGCCAGAAGCCTACTCTATTTAACTAGGGTTTTGGGAATTCGGAAGATAGTTTAATTTTAAAAGGACTCTGAAGGCTTATAACGGCATTGTTTATGTTTCAGTCAGGCTTCTACAGCACATGTGACGACGGTTTAGACGCCTATACGTAGCACTGGACGGATTGAGGCTACCCCTTGTGGATTGGGTCCCTAAACCCAGTATACAATAACCTATTAAACTTATGCTCCAAACAATACGGCTTCGGGTTTTGGATTCGAGGTCGTCTGTTGCGCCGGGGTTTCAGCACGGTGCGGGCTAGTAAAACGTACGAATTAATGTATGTTTCAGTAAGCGAAGTCCCTGAAAGCACCACCATGAGATCACTCCTGTTGTAGAGTCCATATCTTTCACTTTCAGGCCCGGAACTGAGGCCTCCCCTAAAGAAAATGATTCCGAAAGGTGTTTAAGTTGAAAGTAAGAGACCCTAAACCCTAAACCCCAAACCCTAAAAGGATTTCGATCATTTTGCAGCAATTGCAGCCCTACAGGTTGTAGAGTGCTGCTCCTCCCGTTTCACATTGTTTTCAGGCCTTGTGCTTTTCTTGTTTGCAGGGAGCTCTGCGCTCTAACAGAACTTAACCCGAGGGATCCAAGCATACAAATTCTACCTACATTGGGCCCTAAAGTCTGTAAATATTACCTACATCAGATTATTGGGATCCATATAAGACCTCAGCCCCATAATCCCTAAATCCTGTACTACCTGCATTAGACCATTGGGATCTCTAGGGTAAACACCCACATACCCAAGCTTTGAAGCTAAAGCCCACAGGTGTGAATTTCAGCGCATGCAGAAGAAGCCTGTACCTCAACAGAGGCCACCATTAGGGTTGAGGGTTTAGTTTTTAGGGTTTAGCTTCTAGGGTTTAGGGTTTAGTTTTGAGGGTTTAGGGTCTAGGGTTCATCACTCTAACCCCCCCTATACCTGGGATGCAGGTGGACGCTTTGTAGCCAAAGAGAGATCGGCGAGAGTTCGCCTACTTGACCCGGACAATCCGGAGTCTGTGGATGTGGCCACTACAGCGCATGATCAAAGTCAACAGCGGTGGAGCATGAGTTCATGAGCTTGAACCCTAAACAGTCCTAAGCCATAATCCGTAAGACTTGAACAATCAACCTACACCCTCAGCCCTCGATCCCTTATCGCTAGCATGGTTTGCACCGATGACTAATTGCAGTTACTAACCTTACTTATGTACTAACTGATTATTCCTACCAATTGCAAATTGACTCGGGCAATTAGTGTTATTGTTGAAACAAGTAGCCAAAAACCTTAAACCCGCCACACTAGACCCTCAAGCCCGTAAACCGGCTCAAGTAACCAATTCTATACCCCAAACGCAAAGGCCAGTGACATGCCGCGGGACATCGAGGCCTTTTCCAGGGTTGGGGTTTGTGGCTGCCTGAGGGCTTTCGCCAACGGGCCAAGTACAACGTAGGTTGAAGGGAAAAGAAGGGTGCTACTGTAGGGTTCAGCGTGTAGGGTCCGAGCAGACCGGATGAAGTTTTGGCTCCACCTGGATTTCAATATAGGTGCTTCGGCCGGAAGCATGTGCTATTTGGCTACCTCGGTCCGTAGGGTTCTAGCTTATGTAATACCGCAATGTACGAGGAGTTCCAGCAATGAGGGGTCCTTGTTCTGGGTATTCCTATAACAAGGAATATTGGGGGTTTGAAGACCCTGTGTGGCTCAGATTTCATGCTGTTGGGCTGAGGGTTCGGGGTTCAGAGACTTTGGGGCCGTGGATGTTGACTCTTTCTGATGTTGTTCTCATTTTTGCTTTTGCAATTTTCGCGTGTAGATTTAGTCAAGTTGTATGTTGAAGCATGGATTACAGTAGCTCTGGATTTACTGTGTAGGAGTTGGTGGATCTAGCTCTGTAGGAGCCTAAATATTTTCCAATAGAGCGCTCTAAATACTCAATTGTAGAATTATGATGCAGGCCCAAAAATCGTCAAATGAGGGCCGAAGTCGGAACGCCAAATTCGAATCACTTGCAGGTCTTCAGGCTACAGTGCTTAAGGGTCTGCGAATCCCTTGGGTGCCATAGAATTCTTAGGGTTTGAGGTCTGTGGTATAGGGAGTGGATGTTTGACAAACCAAAGCCCTAAACCCCCAAACCCCCAAACCCTAACCCCCAAACCCTAAACCCCTAACCCTAAACCGAAAACCCCAAACCCCAAACCGGAGAACCTTAAAGGTCGTAGTATGTTGAACTTAATGTCCAACATTCGGCAGGCCTGACAGGTTCCAAGAGCACAGTCAACCCCACCTACGGTGGATACTGACAATGAGCCTAGATACCCTATACCTTGGGAAATTATGGCACTGCAGTATACTAGGGTCATGAAGGGTTTGTAGTATCAGCAAAGGTCTGGAGTTTATGAGTTTAGGGTTTAAGGTTCAAGGTCCCAAGCATAAGGTCAAGCCCTGCTTGAGGGTTCCGTGGTAATTCCAATCTAGTCATAACTGGTATTTTGGACCTGCTTATACCCACTCTTGATTGAGCCTATATTTAGGTAGTAAGTACGGCTACGCATGGGCTGCAGTTGCCACTGACTTTCTACGTGAACCCCTGATCCCAAATCCCACACCGAAAACCCTACATCATAAACCCTCTTTCCTGAACCCTATAAGCGCTTAATCCTGAGTCCTGAGTCCTAAGCCCCTCATGCTCTTACGCCTAGACCCTACACCCTAAACCCGTTTTCTTGCACTTCTACAAACCAAGATAGCTCCTAAGAATTCCTGGTTTTTAAATGCGGTACTGCAGGATCTTTGGGTTCAGGGTATCGGGCAAGATTAGGGTTTAGGACTTATAAACCCAAAACCCGGAACCCTAAAGCCTGAACTCTAAGCCCTAGACGCTAAGCCCAAAACCCTAAACCCTAGTAAGGTCCTTGCTTTCCAAGCAATGACCTTTCTGCAAAGAGACGAGATTATTGAGGAATGCGCATGCTGCAGGAGCCGAGGGCTTGAAAGATTTGCAGCTCCAAAAAGAAAGAAGGTTTCTCGTTACATGACGCGACGAGTTTTCCGCAACACGCAGTGACCAAGTCCCTGCGAGTTTCAAGTGGCCGCTCTTAACGAAGCCCAGAACAAAACCGAGCAAAAGACCTTGTCCATGCTGCTCCCGCACGACTTCATCTTCGCTCTTCTCAAACCCCAGGGCTCCAGTTACCTAAATAATGGGAATGGGGTATTATATACCTTATAGTTACATAGCCCAGTAGCCTACTATTCAGGTAACTGGGAGCCCTAGGGAAAGTCAATGAGTCTGAGGTTTTGTTGGGCAAGCCAGAAGCGATTTTGGTAGATCGGCCAGACCTGCTGCACCACATGCTGAAGGTAGCCGAGCGTGGCTTCAACAGACGTGCGACGCTTGTGGTAGAAATATGGGTTGATGCAGTGCTGACAGGAGCAAGAGTTTGGACACCCTGACCTTACGCATGTTCGGTGACAGGTCTTTGAGGGGCCCTAAGATGCAATGCTCCGGGGGTTCAAGTATATCAACAATGCATGTACAGGGTTTAAGCCTTTGGGTTTACGTCCTACTTTGGGCCATGTGATTCCCTAGGAGTAGATATACCCGTATGGATATGCACCCCTGTATGATCCCATTTGCCATTCCGTGTTCCTTTCGATCCCTAATCCTTAAGCTCAACCACAAACCCCCTACACCCTAAACTGGAAGCCCAGACTCTGAACTCTGAACCCCCAATTCCGAAACTGTAGCCCCTAAACCAACTTCATACCAGGATGCCTGGATGTTGGAAGTGCCACCAGACCTGGGCGAAGGCATCGAATGCAGAGGACTATTCATGGAGAGCTAGCCCTAGTGACGCTTGCGAGGGTTTAGGGTTTAGGGCTTAGGGTTGAGGTCAGATGAGTAGTACTGTATATAGGGTATATATTATAATTCCCAATACATAGAGTAAGAATAGACCCACTCGTTGCTTGTGGTTCTTCATAAGAAGGATGTGGTTCTCCATAAGGAGGATGTAGCCGTGTGTTTGGTTTAAGCACCACAAAACACTAAGCCTAATGAAAACCTCATCTCTACATAACATTGTAGTTTCCATGGTCTTGTTTGCTCACAATGGATTATTTCCCTGCATACCCCTACGTATCCCTAAACCTCAAACTCAATAGATCCCTGTCTATCCAAAACCATTGACCCTACCCTAAGGGTCCACGTACCACATAATCAGATACTTACCCACAGCTGTACTATAATTACTATTACCCAATACGCCAGTACCTAATTATTGGGTACTTGGACCCTTAGGGCTACGCCCTTCTTCTGATGAGACTCAGCCACTAGCTGGTGGGGACCATGAACGGGAAAGTTTAGGGGTCTAAGGATCCGTGTTGAGGGTTTCGGATTTGGGATTGAGGGTTTAGGGTCAAAGGTTCCGGCCTTTAAGGTTTGAGGTTTCAGGTTCCGGATTTGGAGTTCAGGGTTTAGGGTTCCGTGTTTTAGGCTTCAGGGTTAAGAGTCCCTCTCTCAAATTGGAGGGAACCTTAGCCTTCACCTGAGTATCAGCTCAATGCCAACACCAAATTTAGAAGCCTAAATGATGACCAGCAGTGCGTTCTCAAAGTCCTTGTGTGATCATGGTACAGGATACCTCACACCGACCTTGAAGTGAATATGGTCTCAGCCTATAGTAGACATGCTCAATGCCCACAGTTTTCAGTGTCTAGGTTCTAGGGCATTAGGGCTTAGGGGGCATTGTTCTATGGAGGTCGAAGTAGCCATAACATCCCCAACATCTCTACATACAGTTGATTGGAGGCATACGGTTCCTCGAATTCTGGGAAGGAGCGTAGTCTTACATCTGGAAAGCAGGGAAGGAAGGAATGGAAAAGAACATAGACATTGATTTTTGTTTTTGGTTTAGGGTTTAGGGGCCTCGTTATTGGCGATTATTTCGCAGGGACTAGTGAAGGGATCCATTCCTTCATTCCTTGCTACCCGGAGGTAAGTAGTTGACGGGCCTGTGGTGGAGCAAAGTGCCTTTGAGCAACAGAACCCTAGGTTTAGGGTTAAGGGTTTAGGGCCCTATCCCAGAAGCGAGTTAAATGTGGGTAGTTCATGGGATACTATAGATTCCTGGGCAATTTGAAGCGACCTCACCGGAATAGCACCAACATGGCTTTAAATTGGGAATTGAAATTGTTGTAAATTACCCTGGGTTCTATCCGCCCATAGATGGCTTCAATATAGCACAATGCCGCATGCCTGTAAAGTCGATTGTGCAGCAGCGACCTGAGCCTGCAAAAGTCCCAATTTGCAACCATGGTGCCATAAATGGGCTTCTTCCTGCCTGCGCCCATAAATAGCTGGGTCTCTAAGGTCTTCAGAAGTTATATACATATACATATATATATAATATATATGTACACCATATATGTGTATATATATGTATAGAGAGAGAGAGAGAGAGAGAGACTAAGGATCCCCGAACTAAGGGCTCACGCTGGCAGCCCAATAGTCCAACATTGGGTTTTGGGTTGGGGTTTAGGGGTTTTATAACAAGCCCCAAGGGTCCTAAGTACCTCTATAGGGAATATTGACCTTAACCATATGAGCCATAGTCCAAACACCTTAAAGGGGGTTATATAAGGGACTTTTGGGGGTTATCAAGGGAGATACCAGGAGTTTAGATTAAAGCTAAGCTCATATGAAAAAATCCTCGTATAGAAGCAATACATTATTTTATATAGATACCTGGGATCCCTAAACCCTAATCCCTAAACCCTATATGCCCCTATACAACCCCTATAAGCCCTTACAAAGGGTTCCATTTTTTGGGATCCTTTGGGAAGGTGCTACATTTCTGCCGCCCTGCACGGACTTGCAGCAGATCAGAAGCGCGGTCCTTAGTCCTCCGCTTTCAGAGTCGAGGGAGACAAATCCGTCCGCCTAATATGAACGCCCGCCCACGCCCCAAGGTTTAGGGTTTAGGGTATATGGCCCCCAACCCCGTAATGTTAAATACTTGCAAAAGTAGTACAAAGGGATAGAACGGGGAGTATTCTGTTGTAGGTTAGTATTAGGAGGAGTGGAGTACGCATAGAAGCCTCTCGAAACAAGGAGGGCTCTAATTATGTGCCCGAAGCGTGCAAGGGAATTACCAGGGGATCAACTATGTGAGTTGGCTCTATAGTGACAATTTTGTGTGGTTGTGGTTCTTGATTTTGAGGGAGTCTGGATTTCTTGTGGGATGTTTTATTCATGGTAACTATGAGTTTTCGGAGACCAGCACGTGAGATCACCACTTTCTAGGACGTGATGCAGAACATGCGCGACTTATTTCGTTAAGCCGTAGACCCTACATGTATCCTTAGACCCGCAGAAAAAGGGTAAGATACCAAACTATTAGATAGTTTCTCTAAATAGGGGGGCTCCAATATAGAACCTGTACTATAGACCTTATTCTAGGGGCGCCCAATAAGGCACCTCTAATTTTGGGAAGCCTCCATTGGATACACAGGACCCTAAACCCTGAACCCTAAATCCTGAACCCTAAATCCTGAACCCTAAACCCTGAACCCTAAACCCTGACGCCTAAACCAGCTACTCCCAGTTCAACAAAGGACTCAAGCTTGAACATTTTGGCTGATACGGTTGATCTTGCGCTCAGGTTTCTCGAAGTCCTAGGAATTACAGTACCTTTACAAGGGGCATATAGGGGATATATATATATATATGGATATATGAGGATATTTAGGAGATATAAGGATGTATACAGTAGGGTTTAGGGTCCAAGTATCCAAGAGCTAGGTACTTTGGTAGTTTTAGGCCCCCAGGTAATGCAAAATTACCGCCCTTTGCAGTGTGACAAGGTGGGGGGGGGGGCGCACTTGACATTGCGGGAGGCGTACAATATGGGGGGGGCTCCTGGCTCCGGCACCTTCTTTTTGGGGGTATAGGGTTTAGGGTTTTGGATTGAGGGGTATAACCCTAAACCCTAAACCCGTACAAATTTATAGGACATAACCCAAAGAAGGAAGGACATCCAGCGTCCAGGCTGGTACACAAGAACTCTCACTGAGGAGAATCCCCCTTTAATTGCACTACCCTAAACTCTAAACTCGTTCATGATTCATGGCCCTATATGAGCTATAGTGGGATTATATAGGGTTGGTATTGCAGAGGTTATTAAGGGGGATACTAGGAGTTTAGACTATAGCTCACATACCTACGTAAATTCAAGGAATGGTGGTAGAATTGTACACCCTCATGAACGAACGCCGTTCCCTTAATAGGGATTAAAATAGGGATCCCTTAAAACGATGGGTTTACTACTCATTTTTTACATTATGCCCTACAATACCATACTCAGGGTGATGCAAGCCTTTGTCCATCAACAGTACCTTCGTGCAGCCTACGCCCCGAAGGATCATCATGAGATTCCTTCCTTCCGACCGCTATCAGGGTTTAGGGTTGTGAGCTGACTCTTTCCAGTGGTATGATCCAACTTAGGGTTTAGGGCTTAGGGTTCAGGGTGTGGGTGTACTTCAGCATGAGCTTTAAAGACTCTAGGCTTTCAGCCTAGACTGCCACGGACAGTCCAAATTACTTCCACCAACAATTCAGATGATCTTCTTGACCTGAACTCTGGATTCTCCTATGAGTAGTGCTGCATTTGGGAGCACTATAGCCCCCAGCACAGAGTTGGATTCTATCGTCGTGTTGGTTTCAGTATACTCTATGAGAGAATACAGTCTTCTGGGTACTGTTTTTTTTTCTTTCTGAGAGTCTGCTTGGTTCAGGCAGAAAACAGTACTCAACTATCTGGGCCTATAAAGGTCTGTAAATCGACCGTCTTCAAGAGTTGGGTTATAAGCGGGCTATCCTAGGGAATATCCACAGCTCTCAGTCCTATGGCTTGTATGGGATTTGTTGGTCTTGTTTTGTACCTTAAATGCTACGCCCCCAAACCAGGCGTCAGATGGTTCGAGCTCCACTGCAGGACGCCGACGCTGGCAGGCATCAGAAGATGCCTCAGCCAAGGGTGTTGCAGGGGCATCTGACTAAACTACCTGGAGTAGTAAGTCAGGGTTCAGGATTTAGGGTGCCTTGCGAGAATGAAAGGTACCTCATGCGTTTGATAGCGTTACCTTTCTTCGAACCCGTAACCCTTTGTAGAGTAACCCTAGACTCTTAAGGAAAGTGGATATGAAAACATGTTTTGTACAAAGCCCTTTTCTCCAGGTATATAGGTGACGCTAGGTAAGCCCTAAACCCTAAAGCCCTAAACCCTAAACTCTAAGACCCTCAACCCTACTAAGCCCTAAACCTAAACCGTAAACCCTAAACTTGTCTCTCAGCAGAAACCCGTCCTCAGCTCGCGTATAAGAGTTCAGGGTTGTAGGGTTCAGGGTTTGGGGTTTGGGGTTTAGGGTATAGATCAATGCAGGGCCTGCCAGAGTGTCAAAGTAGATAAGATCCGTGCTAGGTGGGAACTAGGGGGTACGCCTTAAAGGGGTAGGCTTGAGGGTTTGGGGTTTAGGGTTTAGGACGTCCACCTTAAAGGGGATATATAAGTTATATAAGATGACATGGCATATCAGGGTATATACCGTAGGGGTGTGTGAGTAGGATTGATACATGAGAGGAAGGAAGGCGTTCAACCACGTCGCAATCACGGTTTATCTCAGTAGTCCCAAAGAGTTCCCGCTTTAAAGTCCTTGGGGTTTTAGGGTTTGGGGTTTAGGGTTGAGTTTAGGGTCTGCACCACGGGCGTCTCTCGACCGGAACATGTAGAGCTTCCAGAAATAGAGGGCCCCAATAGAAACCGCAATGAACCCCAATTCACTATCAGGTATGCAGTATTTGGGTACTTGAGCCGGTACAGGACCTCGTGTCAAGGATTTTCAAGAAATAGGCGCCCTCCCGATGGGTCTGCGAGTGAAAGTTACGGCGCTCGAAATCTAAAACTTTGAACTTCAACGCCCATAAACTCTCAGAACCCTCAACTCTACTCTTTTAAGCAGACCCGCACGGAAGCCTGAATCGCCTACCCCAGCGAATCCAAAATGAGCTATTACGTAGACCCTGCTAGGACCCCAGTCACAGTCCATTCAGGTTCCCTACCCTAAACCCCAAATCCTAAACTCGAAACCCAGAGTAGAAGCCAGCAAGAGCATTGTATTTAGCGTATTGAGGACTCGACTTGTGTTCGAACTCTTGCCGGATGTGCGAATGTGGAGTGGGGAGTGAGTCCCTTCACACATCTGTCTAATGGCAAAGCCGGGTCCAGACCCCAGGAGCAGCGGCAACGATCTATGGGCTCTTGCAGCCGGCAAGTCCGGCAGCGGCAAGGGTGGCGCAATCCTCCTTTTGCGCTTGCCGGCTAGGCGAACTGCCAGATCTTGAATGGCCCCACCGCCGCGATCCAAAGCGGCTCCAAAGAAAGGCAAGTCCGGCCGCGGCAAGGGTGGCGTAATCCTCCTTTTGCACTTGCCGGCTAGGCGAACTGCCAGATCTTGAGCTCCACTACTCCGCATATGGAGCTCGACTGCTTCGCAAGTGGGGCCGGTCTTTTGCTAACGGAGGCCCCGTACCAACTACCTTGGAGACAAGATACCTGGGTTCGTTGATCTGCTGGACCACCCCGCCTAAAATAGCTCTGAAACACAGAGTAGATATCGCTAACGCTAGTTTCGCTAAGCTTCATCACGTGTGGTGCAGTAAACTACCATGGAACACCAAGAACCGTTATCTTCTACGCCTCCATAGTTCCCACCCATCAGTATACTCTTGACACATGCCCGTTGGACAAGCCCCTATAAGCTCAACTGTAAACTCTACCTTATTCAGTCCCGCAAGAATGCAGAATCAGGCTTGTCCATATTTATACATCGACATTGTCCCTGGCCCTAAAAGCCCAAAACCCCAAACCCTGAGACTAAACCCTAAAACCCTAGGCCCTGATAAGCCCAAAGCCCTAAATCCTTATCCCTAAGGGTCCAAGGACCCAAGTAATGGGGTTTTAGGGCCCAAGTACTATGATAGTGATGGTATTTGGGCCCTAAAACCCTATTATTTGGTCCACGGACCCTTATGGTATGGCCCAGCCTGGATCCGAGGCCTAACTTTGCTGGGCGTATTGATGGCTCTGGTTTCAATTGCCAGGCACTTTCGGGGTGTTCAGGGTTAGGGGCTTTCAGGGTTTAGGACTTGGGGGTTTAGGGCTTTCAGGGTTTGAAGTTTTAGGGCTGTCAGGAAATTAGGTGGGGCCCGCAGGGTTTGGGGCGTTTAGGGCTTAGGCTTTCAGAGTTCTGGGCTCTGATGGGCTCTGAGGGTTTAGGGGTCCTGCCGCAGGGTGCGAAAAGCTCGCAACAGGTTGGGTCAATCTCCACCCAGTAATGGGCACCAAAAAGGTTATGGTAGGTAGCACAGCATATTGGCCCTAGTTTTACACGGGCTTAATGGGGAATATGGAAATAGGTTAGATAGGGATTATTTTCTCTTATTCCCTACTAACAACCAGTGAGTAACAGCAAGTAGTTGTTTGGAGGGTTCCCGGTTTCTTGACGCAGGGAGGTAAGCTTTAGAGCCTCTCTTCTGGGAGCACAAAACTTTTCGACAAAAGTAGACGCCGCCTAGGTAGTTGCCAATGTTTCCTAGGTTCCGTGTTTACATATGGTAGATTCTGGTATGGAGTACATCTCAAAGACTTAATGTTCAAATGATTAAAATGTGAGTGCCTCTATTGTCGCTCAAAGGCTTCAGAATCGCTCCGCTAAAAAGGGCCTGCTGAATTTCTACCAGGAACCCAGGTTTCCATATGAAGGGTGCAGCACTGCAGGCTTTAGCTACTCGAGGGATACACAGGCATGGCTGCACATGAGGCCGTGGAATTCAATGCACCTGCTTGCCAGGCTCAGCCCACGGCCTCAACCGAAACCCTAGATCCTGAACCCCATATGAGCCATACTCCTGAAAGGGGGTTATACACGGCATTTTAGTGCGGAGTATTACAAGGGCTTGTTCAGGGGGATACAAGGAATTCAGATTAAAATTCAAGTAGCATAGTATTTGGGCACAGATGGGTGCTGATTCAAAGTTGGGTGTTTTGGCCCCTGCTACGATGCTTAGGTCTTTAATTAATTTGCAATTACATTCTGACCCTATAGACCTTATATAATCCCCTATATAACCCCCTTTGCGCAGTTGCTGCAACCCTAAACCCTAAACCCCTGATCGTCGCTCCAGCCGCCTTTACACTGAAGTATACTGAAGTCCCCTAAGCTGGATTGCTGTTGAGGATTTAAAGCAAGTTGCCCTGATATGGGTATACAGGATTTGGCATTTAGCGGGCCTAGGGCTTAAGATACCATAAGATGGGTATATAGTACTTAATAGGGTTTCCTCATTGAGTCACTTAGGTTCCTTAACGGCAATCCAGTCCTAAACCCTAAACCCTAAATCCACGGCAATGGCAAGCATGCTAAGGCTGATGTCTGGGCTTACTAAGGGTTGGTACCATCTTTTGAAGGGTCTAAGTACCCAATGGTTAGGTACTAGGGTATTGGGTAAAGGTCATTATCGTGCAAGTTTTGTGCAAGTATATGTAGATCCGCCCTCTAAATAGCGTAATGGCCCAATTACCCAAACAGTAAACGGTTAGAGCACGAAACGCCTACCCATGCAGGAGCCCGTCCAGGTCCAAATTACATCCAAATTAGATACTTGCACTCCAAACCGTGAACCTGTCGTAGCTTCCAGTTTCATTTCCATTGAAAGTATTCATGCAGGTATTCTGACTCTTGCTTGCAGGTTCAGGGTTATGGTAACCGTACTTAGAAACCGTCATGGCTGTCGTAATTATAACCCATTAAAACATATCATGCTTGGGAACTTCCGAACTTAGTAACAGTGAGAACTGGGTTAGAAACTACATTGAACCTCCCAATAGGGAACATCTGAGCCTTTGAGCCCGAGCGGTTCCGTATCACGGCGCATACCTCGCGTACTTGGAGGGTCAGAGGGACTTAGTAAGTAGGTTAATAATGGGGATAACTAGGGTTACTATATAGTTTATAGGGGTTATTAACCTACTTACTAAGTCCCCCTGACCCTCCAAGTAGTCTCTATCAGAATAGTAGCCACTTGGATCATGACAGACGTGTGTTCGACACCTCACGCGCCCAAACCTAAAGCCTTTCCTTCCGAGAATCCTGAAGCCCCACCTTTGTAAACCCTCCGTCCCTGAGCCCTAAACTGTGGGCTAAACCTAAGTTCTTCCACCCTAAACCGTGGAGCTTCAGTCCTACAATGGAAACCTCTACACCCTGGCCCCCCCAACTCCTCCCCCAAATTACATCTCGCTGGGAGGTTAGACGACGCTCCTATGCCGGAGGCAGGGACACACGGTTTAGGGTTTAGGGTTTAGGGTTCTGGATCCATTTAGTATGGACCAAAACCCCTATGTAAAACATCATGAAACTTTGTTTTTACAGCGCCCTTATAATATGTATCCCAGCAAAGGCTTCAGGATTGGGCGTAATTATGTAGGGATAGTGGTGCCAAAAGTACTCCCATTGATGTGCTTGCAGGGTCAAGGTATTGGGAGCACTCCAGAAGACATCCTAAACCTAAACCCACGTGAGTAGTATTTAATTTGGGGGGTACTATGGTACCCATTATAGAGTAAGATTATATCCTCCTTTGGGGGTATAGTATTTTGTATAAGAATATAATCTTACTAGGTTTAACCACCAAAAAATCGCGACCCAAGTACTTAAATCCACCGACAGGCTGGCACAAGCAACAACGCACTCAGACACACAGGCACATGAGCATCCTGTTCGTGTTGTATGGTTCAAAAAAGCATAATTCAGGGTCTCAGGGTTTGGGCTTCTCCACAACCGCAGCAGCTTAGGGTTTAGTGTTTAGGATGAGCTTGAGGTAACTATTGTGCTTTTCTCCAACAACTTTCCTCTCCCCATGAAATGCTGCGGCGTTCTTTATATGAGGACTCAACATAGAACAGACGAGGAATAGGTAGTGTGGTGAATAATTAGCAGCAGTCTGGTCCAAGATTGCTTGTGTGATTATGCTACAGAGTTCCTTTAACCTTGAACCTCCACGTAAATGCTGGCATCTCTGTGCTTTCTGAGGCAGGGCGCCCCTCTTTGAACGGGCTTTGGGATGAGGCCATGGCGTCGGTTTAAAGGGCTTAAGGTAGAAGATGATCTTAACGCCCCCCTCCCCCCCCTTGTGATTTCTTCGATTGTTTCTGCCAAGTGCTGACCAGGCACGTTATCAGTCAGAACAGGTAGGGACGTCTACTTGGGACTGGGAACGACTGCAGGGCCCAAAGCTTAGAGCAGGATTCTGAAGTTGCTTGGTCCTCGCGACTTGAGATTGTGAGGGGTTAAAGGGGCATGGTGACATTATGCTGCAACTACAATCAGTCCGGCTGCCCGAAGGTTGTTACTGCTCACCACTCAGCTTTCGATGAGTTCCGCTGTGTAACCACAAACGACCTCCTCAAAATGTTACTGCACCCCATATATCCCTAGCTAGCCTTGCTAACATAGTCTTGTTATTACCTCATGGGGATGACACAAAAAACTGTCAGACCATATTCGGAACATTTGTTATTTTAGGGGCAGCTTTTCTTGCTACGTGCGGTCTAGGGGAGGGAAGTATACCGCATCGAAGGGTGGTGGGGTGCACTTGAAGACAGTGGGGTTTCCCAAGACTTCTCTATGCGCGGCTTGGCCCTAAGGGTCCAAGGACCCAAGTAAAACACCATTAATATTGTAGTTTTGAGGCCCTAAAACCCTATTATTTGGGTCCTTGGACCTTTAGCGTTAGGTTAAGGGTAAGACTCTCTTTGTTTCCCGGTACCTGTTTTGACCAGCTCCCCACTCATTTCTTACAGTGACTCCTTGTGTACATGTCACGTGGTTTAGGGTTGGGTTCCCCTACATATCTACAAATGAAACCCTAACCCCAAACCCATTTTTCACAGAGAGTGCAAAACTGAGCAAGAGAACTCAGAAGCTGTGGCTGTCAAGAAACGATGGTGTCTGAAGCAAACCCACATGTCCAATTGAGGTAGGTTGTTCATTTTGGGTCTCTTGTCCATGTGCACAGGGTTCCTTAAGCATGTTGGTGCGCGTATGTATTGTTCCTTAGGAGTAGTACGCATACCTTGCCATGCGCATGCATGCTTCGCATAATATGACCTAGCGTAGCTTTCATGGTTTCTGAGACTAGTTTTTTGGGACTGTGGCAGGCAGCCACAGTCTGCAAGTGGTCCCCTCATCTAATTCCTTTCTTACCACCCATTGTCGAAGAGGCATAGCAAGTAAACCCTAAACCCAAAACCCTGGTTAAGTCCTATCTTAGGGCCAAAGGACCGTCAGATATCGGACGCTATAGTATGCATCCTTTAAGAAACACGAAAGCTGCAGAACTTGGGTCTGCGGTACTCCCTAAACCCCCAAACCCTATGTCTACGTGCTGAACCCTGTTTGCCTCAACCCTACTACGGTACTCCCTATCGCCCCAAATCCAATATCCATAAGCCTTATATCCCTAAACCCTAATCCCCAAACCTTGTATCCCTAAATCCTAAGCCATATATCCCTACACCCTATACCCATAAACCCTAGACCCCAAACCCGGAGAAACCTCATCTTTCTGCATAGCTGCTGGCTCTGCGCAGTCCATCATCAAAGTGAAGCCGTATGAGAAGGACGCAGCATTCGGAGTTGATAGGCTTAGGGCCCCCGGGTTGGAGATTTAAGTTTCAGGGTTAGGGTTGAGGGTTTAGGGTTCAAGTTTCAGAGTTTAGGGTCTAGGGCGGGTGCAGATACCTATTGGGATTCCAGGACGGGTTCCAGATAAGAGTTTGGGACCCAAATGATACATATTGGTTGTGTCCAGATAGGAGGACCCGAATATATATATATATAGATCCCAAAAATACTACCCAAAAGTAAGGTTTGGGCTGGCGGTGGAGCCTCACAGGATACGTGGTTTTCTTTCGCTGTTTGTATAGTCCTTCAATACCTCATGCCATGTGGATTTCGTCCTTACCCTACCCCTTGGGTTGGGTACCTAATTTTGTATATAAAAGAGACTAGACACAAAGTTAGGTATCCTAAAAAGGAGTAGGGTATCTGGGTCTAGGCGCACACTAGAGTCACTAAACCCACCCTAAACCATAAACCCCAAAGCAAGTGAGGACAAAGCCTCTTGTGGCCTCTTCGGCTGTGGACGACTCTCCGCGCCCTGGAATTAATCGTCCTGAATCATCCAGGTTTAGGCTTGTAGAGAGGTTCCGTGCATCTCTCTACACACACAGATATACATATATATATATATGTGTATATTATGGAAAATACATATATACATATAGTATATATATATGTGTATACATAGAGAGTATATGTATATATATATATAGATAGCTTATGTTACTCAGTATAGAATACACTTGGGACTTCAAAGTTCTTTGGGGCTTACGCTCGCACCCTTCGGGCCTGCCTCTTTGAGGGCTAACTTGCGCTACAGCCGCGGGATTTCGAGGGACACGGCTGAATCTACCTAGTTTCAGAGCTAGGGGGTTGACCCCCAGAAGGTTTATGGGGTTTATAGGGTTGATAGGGTTTACTGGGTTTAGGGTTTAGTACAGCTGGAATTTATCGAAAAATAAAAAAACACAGCATAGTTTTCCCACTTTAAGCCAGCTTATTGCTACTTGGAAGGTCAGGGGGATTTAGTAAGTAGGTTAATAGCCCCTATAACCTATATAGTAACCCTAACTATCCCCATTACTAACCTACTTACCAAACCCTAAACCTGGTATATGGTCCTTGCGCCCACGAGCCGCAGAATATGAGTCTTTAGAGCCTTAGGGATTGAGTCTCCATAGTCCTCCTTGACTGCATCTTACCCTACGCCCTAAACCCTAAACCCTTACAGCCACAACCCGAAACACTACACGCTAACACATAGGATGTTCCAGGAGCTTTCCCATCCTCAAGATTCGGGCTTAGGGTTCAGACTCGAGGTTAGAGGTTTATAGGGTTTATAGGGCTTAACCCTACACCCTAAACCGCATAGTTTTTACAGGGTTTATAGGCGGGAACAGTTGCATCCGCATTTTCCTCGCCCTCTCCTTGCCCTTCTTGCTCCTGTCAGCCCCTTTCCACACCCTCGTGAAGAAGTGGTGGCGGTGCCCGGGTGAAAATACACTTAACCGAATCGCTCTCGTCCCTCTGCGGTCCTGTGATTTGTGTTGCGAAGAGGGGTGCTGCTTCATGTACCCAAACCGGATGTATGGTTCCGGGGATTGAGTTGGTTTCTATAGTCTTACTATGCTATTACGCCGCTGGCAGTGCTGTGGTGTAAGGTGCAGGCGAGCTGCCGATGCGACGCAGAGTGCGCGCGGCCCAGGGAGCTGAAGGGCTTTAGTTGCAGTTACGCCCAGAACTTGACGTCTTGAATCTACTTTGTTTGAAGGATGTGGTTCTGCCTACGTTTTCTTGGGCGGATTCTGTGAGCTTTGGGTTTTATCCGAACGGTGGCCGGAATGGTCCAGTCCTGAAAGCTTGGGTGTGCTTGCCTTCATTCTTTTTTTGGGGAGGGTGTTGGTGTATAATACGGTTCAGAGAATTGGGTCTGATGGGGCTTCATTTTTTCCCTGGCGCATGCTAAGCTGCACCTGCCTTCAATTGTGCAACTCCTTTCCACAAGAATGCGGGGAGCGTGAGGAAACGGTTGGCCATGTCAGCGTCGTACGTTCGCATCCAATTGGCTGGATGACAGTCTATTCCTGCAGTTCTGAGGAGGTTCGAAACCTTTGAGGTCTCCTCGAAGGCTTGTCGAATCCAGCAGAATGGCCGTTATCGCCAGCAAAGACAAGCTTTTCTTGGAAAGAAGCAGGAAGTGAAACAGGTTTGACACTATACCCTTAAGGTAAACTCCCTACAAATACGTACACATGGCCGTTGAGCATATGCCGGGTAACCTACCCTAAGGGTCCAAGTACCTAATAACAATATACTTACCCAACACTTGTACTAGAATTACTATTATTCTAAACCCAAGTACCCAATTATATTGTACTGGGACCCTCAACCCTAAACCCTATGTACCCTTATATATACTCCCTATATATCCCTATATCCCCCTTCAAAGGTACCTAATCATTAGGTACTTGGACCCTTTGGGCTATATAGATACTTGAGGGCTTAGCATACGCCACGTATGCACCCGGAACCTGTGGTCTAGTTCCTAGTACTGTGGTAGTTTCTGGGAAGATTCCCTCGGCAACCCTGAAGAGTGGCTATCAGAAGCCTTTTCAGCATCTAAACCCTAAGCCCTAAACCCTGAACCCTAAACCCTGAACCCTAAACCCTAAACCATGTAACATCTTTCGTTGAGGGTCCTGGAGGGTCCCGAGGTTCAAAAGTTACGTAGAGTTCCCTTTGTTCCCTTTAAAGATGTTTTCTTTCTCATGATACATGGTGTATGGGGCTTCCAAAGCCGTTGAAGTTAGGGCTAAACGCCAGCCTTAATGGTTCAAGTACCCAAGTATTAGGGTTTAGGTGTCCAGAACCATTCTGATCTCAGTATTTGGGACCTTGAAAACTCTGTCATTTAGGTACATGGACCCTCTAGGGAAGGGGTCACCGGCAGCACAGAATCTCAGCGGAACCCGGAAAGTTCCGTCCTTATACAGGCGTTCCCATTAGAAACACGTGTCCCTACTGCTTGAATTTCGCCCGTTTGGGAACAGTAAGTTAGGCCAAGGCTCATATTTACTACGGGGTCAAAAGTGTTCCTGTGTTCCTACATAGATATTTCACAGGCGACTAGAAGTATCCCATTTAGGTGCTGGGACCTTGCTGTACAGCGAGCATCGTCCATGGCAAAGGGTGTGCTGCTGAGTTGTGGAGATGCTTACTGCGGTACTGCTTGAATTCAGTTTACTGTTGCATTGATACGTTTTCTCAGCAAAGTCAGCTTACCCGTCTGTTTTCCCCACTTTGCAAGGACCTCTAGATAGAAAGGATAAACAAAGACTTTCAAGCGGAAACTCCCGTAGTCCTGCCCATCGCAATAAGAATGGTGGGCGGGACAGTCAGTTCCAGGCGCCTTTACACGGGGGCCCACTAGCTTTGTTGGGCGTATCCATACTTCTTCCACGGCCATCCTGAACCTTTTAAACCCAAGCGACCACGTGACGTATGGATGACAGATCCTAGTCGATTCCATCTTTTCCTGTGCCTTTGGCATCCCAAGAAACCCCTCACGCACTTTAGAAGAAGCAAGTGCCGAGATGTAACTACGGTGGGAACTAAAAAATCCTGCCGGAGCCTAAGTACCTTATACCTTAGGAGTTATAGCATTATATTCTAGCAAGATCATGCAGGATTTTTACCCACCCAAATAATAGGGGTTTAGGGCCCAAATACCATTAATATTATAGTATTTGGGCCCTGAAACCCTATTATTTGGGTCCTTGGACCCTTATATAGTCCCCTAGTATCCCTACATATGCCCCTATAATCCCTTTAAAGGGACCCTATTATTTGGGTCCTTGGACCCTTAGGGTTAGTATCAACCGTAGCGAACTGTTGAGGCGAGATGGATGGGACCTGCTGCAACGACTACAGGGCCATCTGCAAGGACCGCTGTTTGTGTTACGAAATGACTGTGCTTTCGGGGTAATATTGGGATAATGGAAAAGAAAATGGAAACTACTACATTATAATGGGGTATATTGGGGTTATATATAGGGTATATAAGGATTTAATCTTGATGGAAGAATCTTGCACCGCTTGTGGTCCCTAAACTCTTAAAAAACCCTGGCAAACAGGGGACTTCGTGTGGTGCACGGTTTTCTGCATTGAGCGATGTTACAAAGTTCGTAGGGCTTTCAGCAAGCATAGTCGAAGCTACTGAACAAGATAGCGCATGCCGGGTTCGAGTTCCTCCAACTCCCTCACCGCAGCCTTTAACGGAAAGATATTACGGTGGATACTACGCATCCTGCCTGACGAGGGTACCCTGAATCTTGGGAAGTATGGACTTTAGTATAGTAAGGTCGGGATGCAGGATTTTTTGTATCAGGAGTATCACGACAGCTCTGTCTCAGATGCCCTTTACCACCATTGACAGACCGTCTACTTGGCCATTAATGAAAGTATTGGTGCACTTGTAAAAGACTATATACGTAACTTTCACTAAGGAAAATGCATGTAATCCTCTGCCATCAATAATGACCCGTCCCGCCCTGAGTAGTGAACCCCTTATACACATGCAAATATATATACATATATACATATATACATATATAAGGGGCATATTCATTATCTGGTAGGTTTTTTGGGGGAGAGGATTATCGGTCTTGTGAAGATCCCAAGATGAACCAACTCTATTCGTCTGAGTCCAACCCATGGGGCCCGCGTACCTATGTTGTTTAGGGTTTAGGGGTTTAGGGTTTAAGGTTTATACAGTCGTGGTATATCTTTGGGCCTTAAACTAGTATGTGGGACCCTTTCTGGCCCCCAAGTATATAGCATATTCCTACCCTAAACCCTACATGGCCCGTTTGGCAAATGCATCACAACTTCTACTTGACAAGCTTATTGGGGGGGGGGGTTCCCTATACTAGGGGTCCCTTTTTGCGCGGTCCCTAGAATAAGGATTATACGCATGGGCTCTATAATGGGGTCCCCTTATTCTGGGAAATTGCCATTTCTGTACAGGTGCAAGTACCCAAACCATTGGTTTCTGGTCCAGGGCAAAGTGCCAAAAACCATCCTGACCATAGCGTTTGAGAGCCTAATCCCTAAACGTAACGCAATAATTGGGTTTGATCTTGGGAGTGGGTTGCCGCCGCCTCCTGACACTGGGTGTCAAAACCTTAACCCCTACACCCTAAACCGAGGTTTCCTGCAAACGTTTTGTTTTGTTTTCCGCCACCTTCGATAACAGCAGCTTTACTCTAAACTTCTGGTATCCCGCGTTATAAACCCTACAATACTTCCCTATCGCGGTTTCGGGTTTAGGGTTTAGGGATTAGGGTTTTGTGGTTTAGGGTTTTCCCTAGATAGCCCCCCTAAAGTTTGAGCTATAGCGAAGTCCTTCTACCCTCCTCACACTTCACCATGTTCTCAAGAATTCATGGGTTGAACTGAAAACTTGAGACCCGAAGCAAAGTAGCCCTAAACCTTGAACCCTGAGTCCTAAACCATATACCCTAAGCCCCAAACCCTGAATCACCTGTGGCGCAGGATCACTTGGCCCAGAAAAGCAAAGCCAACAAGGCTTGCCAGCGCCCTGTTTGGGTTTAGGGTTGTAGGTTCAGGATTTAGGGTTTATGGCTTGGGGTTTAGGGTTTGGCGGGGTTCAAGGCTGTAGGGTTTTCATTATGAGTTTTTGTGCTTTCTGGCTTATGAGCCTAGGTGGGATTCAGCGGGGGCTGGGGGGGGGGGTCCCCTCCTTACATAGTTGAAAATAAGAAATTCTACAACTACAACTTACGGAGCATATCTCCATGGGCATCCCCGCTTGTGGCCCAACTTATACCTAAGGCGCTCCTCGCTGTGGGGTGGTTTTGAATCGCGGAAACGCATTGCCTGGCATTTTGATGATGGCAACCATTTGAAAGCTTGGTTTCACAAAGACGTTTTGTGTTGTGCGAGTCGCGAAGAATTTGGAATGTATGACTTGTGTGTGTATATATATATATCTACATATACCATCACATACCCTAATCCGGGTAACCATCATGTGACTTCATGTGTAGCCCGCTGAGAGGACGGAAAGAACCTTAAATAATGACTCCCCAAATTAATGTACCCCCAATATAGACCCCAATATATTATACTCTAAATTTATGGGATCCCCATAGAAGTACCCCTAATTTTGGGGAAGCCCCAGATGCCAGAATAGCCTACGTGGTCCAAAAATGTAGGAAATCTTGCCCAAGCCTAAGTTCGCTAATAGATTTTTTTGGGTTTAGGGCCTAGCTTGGATACTGACCCCACCCAGTAACAGTTGGATAATAAGTACAATATGGTTATATATAGCCCTTGATAGGACCCCTAATATAAACTGTTACTGGGTGGGGGCAGTACCCAAAACCTAGGGTTTAGGGAAGTACCTGCATGGCAGCAGCCTGGGTTGTGGGCAGTTGAGGTTACATAGGGAGTCAGGAACAATTGAAGTAGTATTTCATTTGGGGATACTATGGTACCCAATATAGAGTAAGATTATATCCTCCTTATGGGGTATAGTATTTTATATAAGGAATATTAGCCTACTAGGTTCCACCACAAAAAAAAACCCCTACTCAATTGCCCAGAAAGGTATGGTCCCCCCAGGCTAATCTGGACCTGCATCTAGCCTAGGATTGCGGGTTTATGGTTTAGGGTGCTCGAAGGACAGCGGTCTTTGCGAGACCCCTTCTATGGATGCATGTTAGTTTGTGGCAATTATTCATGGGTAGAACACCTTCGCTTGATGGTGCGAAATGGAGGAAGGCAGCCCTGTCGCAGCTACTATACAGCCCCAACAAGATAGCAATTTCCATGTTCTTTTCCGGTATTCCTTATGGAAACCCCAGCTTCATTTTCATCATCGATCTACTTTTCAAATAGTTTACCCTTCCCCACTCAGTACCTATTCAGGAACCCGTCGAGGCCTAAATTATTCGCCATTCCTATACCCCCGACCACCCAACCTTAAATCCTGAACCCGCAAACCCTGAAACCCTGGACCCTCATACCTGCATACCTCAGCAAACCCGCAAATTTGTGAAAACGACGTTCCTTTCCGTAATTTAGGTACTTGGACTGTTACAGGGCGGGCCCCCTAGGTAGACAAGTATACCGATAAGTTTCATAGCTTTTATAAGTCTCGCATGGTATTCAGGGCCATAGACCCCCTTTCCGCACCAAGGGCACTGTCAAGATGGCCCTGGCTCCGTAAGCATTGTAGACCTTACAGGCTCAATGCTAAGGAACTTAAGCTAAGTTACTGTCAGAAGGAAACCTTAGTATTGACTATTTCCCATGCTATGGTCATCTAAGATCCTCCAGAGCAACCCAGTTTAGGGCCGGCGCAAGTAGATACGTTTAGGGCCTTAGCGTTTAGGGCTTAGAGATATTGCTTACAGGATTGGAGCACCAGTGTATTAGTAGAACGTATCAGATTACAAATTCCATGTTCTTTTCCTTTCTTGCCGGAAAGGAAAACGAGGACAAAAGTACCGCATGAGTGACATCGATAGCCTTTTTAACCTACTTGGTGGGTTTTGGGCCATCATTCCTTATTCCCTAAACCCTAAATCTCTGGGGGTCTAGGTGTCAACCGTAGACCCCATAAAGCCCTAAACACTAAACCCTAATCCCTACATATTCAGGATGGCAGCTGCAAAGAGTACGGCTGCCTAAACGTCATCAAGCCAGAACATGGGTGGGGCAGCCAGTCACCCTGATTTGTTGTGTGTGCGTCTGCGGGGTTTCGTGCACTGTTTAGGGTTCAGGGTTCAGGTTTTAGGATTTAGGGTTTGGGGTCTAGGGGCGCCCCAAGATTGACCCGAATCTACTGTCCGCTTACCACGAAAGGGGCCGGCAACCCCGCTACTCCAGGATTGCATGCTAGAAGATGTAAATCGTTTGCAAGTGGCGTATAGTAAGTGGCTCATAATAGTTTCAAGTTCTAATTACTTAATAATAGGTTCAAGTTCTAAGTACTTAGCCAAGTTGGCTAAGTTCCAACCTGCACCTGTGAATGCTTTTCATGTTCACTTTCTTCAACGCAGTAGGGGGTTTTAGTGTATATTACAGGGTTAAGGCTTTGGGGTTCAAGGGTCTACGAGTTTAGGGTTCACAGGGTCTAGGGTTTAAGACTGTAGGCATTTAGGGTTTGCAGGGTCCGTGCTGAACATCCTTTTCCAGTCCCAAGAATCCCTGTACAATCCTCGGAGGTGACTTGGAGATGTTCAAGCCCGAAAAAATCCCCTGCACTTTGAACCTTATATATTGGGTGGACCCCTCACCCAGTAATAATTATGAAAAAAGAAGTGACTACATATCCCCTCTTATGTTCCTATCCTACCACTATTGAAGGGTGGGGGGTGGATAACCCTTTGTACCAGTAGTCTCCATTTCATGTTCCATCTTCTTTTCCATTGCTTCTCCATTATCCTTATATAACCCTTATAAACAACCCTCTTTCCCAAAGGGCCCATGAACTTGAGAAAGCCCGCTACAGGCTGGATCCACGCAGTACATAACTACCCTTAACCCTAAGCCCTCATATACCACACGTTCATCTCATGGTATGCATACCCTCACTTGATAAACTTATGACCGGCCCAAGCCCTGAAACTCTGCAACAACTAGAGGGTTTCCAGTAGTCGTTCTAACCCAACAAGGTGAACCCTAATTATAATCCGAAGTCCTAAACCCTAAATCCTAAGACCTAAATCCTGAGCCCAACCCCTAAGCCGCAAACCCCAAAACCTGAAGCCCCACACCCGCAATCCAGAAACCCCCAAACCCCGAAACTTTTGAGCAGAGACGCCTATGGCCTATCCCTATATGTAACATCCATAAGCTATATAGTCACCCTAAACCCTGAACCTCAAAGTAACCTATATCGCCCCTCTACAACGTATATAGTTATAACGTACATAAACTATAAAACTTAACAGCCTCCGGCTCAA
>CAJNIZ010001898.1:0-27654 GCA_905231905.1 Symbiodinium pilosum | reverse complement strand
CACCAAGCGGCAGCGACGGGCGCGCGCAAGCTCGGGGTACGTTTGCCGCCCTTTGCGGCGGGCTGCTTCAAGGAGCGCCCGGCCTGGCTGGACGTCTGCCCCAGGTTGCGCCTCCCCGTTGCGGGTGACCGGGCTGACGATGGTCAATGATTGACTCGGGCGCCGTAGGCGTTCGAGATGGCATAGGAGTTGCAGCAGGTGGAGGTTCATCGAAGGAGTCCTGCCACAAAATCTAGAAAGTCTCCGTCACATTCTCGGTGGTCATGTCAGCAGCGGACTGTTTGACATCGTGGCCTCCCTTCTTGAGAAACTCCAAGACATACTGCCATACTGCAATGCTTGATCTCGGGATGATTCAGGATGCATAAATTGTCGGATGTTCTGGGCAATGAGTTGGTCATGTTGAGAGGGGAAAATCCGAATTGTCACTGGACTGACAACTTGTCCACTGTTCAGATCCATATCGGAATCCAGCATCGGACACATGTCCACAGGATCATGCTTGTGCATCTTACGAAACACCTCAGTAGCTGGATCCAATTCCTCCTGGATCACAGCACCAAGCGCCCTGATCTGTTCGATCAATGCCGCGTAGGCCACTGCGTAAGTGCGTCCAAGATCGATGGCATAAAGGGCTGATGCGGGTTGGAAAGCATGCATTTCGCGTAGGAAGGAAAACCATTCTAGCATGTTCCTGATTTCGGTCTCCAACAAGCTTCTGATCCGGGACACCTCCTCATGCAATCCTCCTGGGCGAACCAAGGGATAGATTGCATCGACGTCCACTCTCCCATACTTCGCCAACAATTGAAACCCATGAAAAACCGCATGACCGTAGGCAAGGCAAATTTGATCACAAACGTCATCTTCTGCCGCATTTTGAATCTTGCCAAGCATGAGGATTACGTCCTTTGTGGAATACTCTTTGGTCCGCATTGCCGATCCAATAATCCTTCCCGCCCTGCGCAAGGAGTTGATGAAGTGATTCCACTCCGCAAGCTTGGGTCGTAGTTGTTCAAAAGCATTGGGATATGTGGATGGATCCTCGGGACGACATCGAACTCGTGTTCTTGATGCTTCCTTGGACGATGTACCAGCATGTCTCACGGCATGACTCAAGGATTGGGTTGCTAAGCAATCCTTTTGAAATCACTTGGTGACGATCCAACCAAGCCCTCAGCGTGGTTGTTCTCGGCGGTCCTACAGTAGGGTCCCGGATGACCTCACCCATTCGATTCCAGAAAAGCTTCGTCCATGCTAGGTCGAAGCCATCCATCCTCGCAACCTCCATGTTGAGCATGCATTCGGAGATTTGGATCCTCCTTCGAGGTTAGTGAACTGATTCGAACTCGTCGACCCAATCCTCGGCATCAATACACCTGCCAGGCACAATGCACTCCCCCAAACATCTATGTTGGTGATTAAGGAATTCCAAGTGCACATCGCCATAGACGTCAAGTTGAGACTCAGGCTTATGGTCGCTCCATGGAGCCTCACAGGCGTCAATGGCTTCGACTGAATCATCAAGTTCACAACTGATGAGCACATTGTCCCAAAAGAAAGATTCCATCATACCAAGGATGGATTGCTGGTCAGCAAATTTACCCCCCGGCCCCAGACGGGGGAAGGTCAAAGCGACTAATGACGCCTGTGTTGGGGCGACGCCGACAAATGGCGCGCTTAAACGACAGCAAGCCGTCTTCTTCTTGAACGGGACGGGAGCAGTAACCTGCCACAATCGGGACGCGGCGGCGGGCTTCGGAGAGTGGAGTTGGAAGACACTTCTTTCCACGTAATCAGGGATAAGACGGGGATGCGATTTATCAGAGGGATTGATGTGATTTCCACTCTGTTCCATTTACGCCATTTTAGGAACCAGGAAGAATGCTTGAGTCCAGGCTCGCCTGTCCGCATTATCTTAGGTTCCTTGATCACGAGAAAGCGTCTCCTCACGATCATGCCAACCTGGCTTACCCGAACCCCTGGGGCATAGAGCTCAGGGGGAAGCATAGGGGTCTGTGTGTGAGGAAAATACGGTACACCCTCCTCAGAAATAGCAGGGAACATTCCAAATAGGATAAGATGATTGGTTGGGTTGGTGATGATATGTCATCCCTGCACTTGGCGTTGTACGCGGATGCGGATTTCGGTGGATGTGTGGAATCCTTACGGTCTACTTCTGGTGCCCACCTTAATCTACAAGGTCCTCATACTCGCTTTCCCCTTGCCGGTTTGAGTAAACGACAAGGATGTGTGAGTCACAGTGCCCCGGAGGCAGAAATCGTTTCTGCGGACATGGCTGTTCGCACGATAGGCTTACCTGCCACGGATATTTGGGATATCTTATGCTCTGATGGCTTTTGCTTGTGTGAAGACAACCAAGCCATGATCTCAGTGGTTAGGAGCGACCGGAACCCAACCATGTGATACCTTGAGAGGACTCACGGTGTGTCAATTGCCTGGTTGCATGAGCTGTTCCAGGCTGATCATATTGCCTTGGTCCACGAGATCACTGGCAAGATGGCAACCGATATCTATACAAACGGGTATGATGATGGAAGAAAATGGAAATCTGTTGCGTCACTGATCAATATAGTGACCCCTGAGTTTCTGCGGTCTCCACAAGCCCTTGCGTTGTCTCGGCCCACAAATGACTTTTCGTGTAAGGGACTCAATAAAAGCCGATTGTTCGTCGTCCTTGAAAACCGGGGCCTTTCACCAGGATGAAGAGGAAGGCGCCGACCTCTTCCACCACGCAGCTTCTTGTTTAGTGCAGGGCCTGATGCCCTCGGACATGGTAGCGGGATTGCGCATCGGCCGCATGGTTGCCCTCACCAAGCCGTTTGGCGGCGTGCGCGCCTTCGTCATGAGAAACGTCTTCAGGCGTCTCGTCTCTCGAACTTGCGCTCAGCAAGCCGCCGGGGCTTTCCAGGCAGTTTGCGCGCCGTTTCAATACGCGCTGTCGACCACGGCTGGATCGGAAGCCCTGGCGCGCGAGCACAACCTGTCCACGGAGTCGGGAAGCCGCACCACCGTGCTCAGTGTTGATGGCGTCGGCGCCTACGATCACATTGCGCGGGCCGCCATTTTCGAAGGCTTGAGACGAGATGCGCGTTTGGCGGTCCTTATCCCGTTCGTCCGCCTTTTTTATGGCGCGCGTAGCACGTACCTCTACTATGATGCTGACGGGGGTGCCCAGACCGTCGAGTAAGCCGAAGGAGGCGAACAAGGAGACCCACTCATGCCGGGTTTGTATGCGGTCGGTGTGCACTTGGCGGCGAACGCCAGTTTCGCCCAAGGCGAGGAGCTCTACGCCTTCTTGGATGACACCTACTGTATGTCACCACCTCCCCTGACCACACCGCCCAGGCCGTCCGGAGCTTGCAAGCCGCGCTCAAAACGCACGCGAACATCGATGTGCACTTGGGCAAAACCAACATGGAACGCAGCTGGAGAGAAGCCGCCCGGATTGCAAGGGCCGCATATGTGCAGCCGGCTTTGCAATCCGCGCGCACGATGCGCTGTAGCGAGTGGTTGTTACTCCTCCTGTGCGGGGCCACGCACGCCAATTATTGGCTGCCCGCAAGCATGATGCAGCAGTCGCGCGGTGCGTGGCCGATTTGTTGGCCAACGACGTGCCCCACACGCTAGACGCACTGGCGATGCGGCAGGCGGGGCCCCCGCTCGGCGGTCGATGGCCGATGTGCGCGCTCTATGGGCCTCCTGCGCCGACACGCTCCCCACGTTGCAGGCTCGCCACCCCGCATGTGGTGGCGGACATACGCCTGTCTCTCCGCGGCGCCATTCTCCCACTTGCCAAACAGGCCCCCAGCACCGTTGCACTCGCGGAAGCCGCTCGCGCAGCTCCCGCACGGGCTTCGGCTTCAGACACAAACTCTTCTTCAGGACAGTTTGTGGACTCGAAGTGATTGCTCTTCTCGTCGTCAGCGCCTCTGCTCGAGTCCGACCCAGCAGCAGTCTGGCGCCTGGAGGAGCTTTCACCGCTGCTGCTGCTGCTGCTGCTGCCGCCACTGCTGCCACTGCCGCTGCTGCTGCTGCTACTGCTGCTGCTGCTGCTGCTGTTGGTTTTCTTTTGCTCCTCGTCAACGTCCATGTCAGAAGCGAAAGCGGCCGCTGACTGGAGCCGCGCCTACTTCGCCAGAAGTGCACTTGCCAGCCAGCGGCTCCAGCGTATCTCTGTCCTCTGTCAAGTTCACCTCGCTGGAGCTCAGCGTGCCACTCAGGCCTGGGCCGCTGCGTCTTGCTCACACTGCCTTGGCTGACCCCATGCCAAGCACACTTGACCGCAAAGTTCCAAATTCAGCAGATAAACCTTGCACGGGCACTGCCACCGCATCCCTGGCACTGGCCTTTCGCTTTCTGACACCCGCCTCTTTCTGCGCTGCCCTGGCCTGTTGTTCATTTTTGCAGTCAGGCAAGTGGACAGGCTCCCCAACTTCCACACGGAAGGCACCCTTCTTCTTCTCATTCTTCTTTCGCCTCTACTCATCAGGGGCCTCGTCCTGGAACAGGAAAGCGTAATACGACTCTGGCCTCAGATGCGGCACTGCCTGAACTTGATCGCTCAACAAACAGCGCATGTACCACTGGGGGAAATTTTGGGCATCATGTCTGGGGAACCAAAGCTTTCGCTTCCCGTATTGCATGTTCGGGACGGCTGTAAACTGCCCAGAATCTAATGTCATCCAAAACAGAATCCGCGTCCGAAGCACCTGCGACGACTCTGGCTCCGCCAAGTGTTTGCAGCTCAGGGCCCATGTCAGAAGCTTGCTTGAATTTTGCCCGCTTGTCAAGTCTGGTTTTGTAACACATGCCACAGGTCCAGCCACGGGCCTCCAAGTGGAGAATCAATTCCATGCATGACATTGATTGCAATGCATCCTGGATGTCGTCCTGCTTGCGCACTTGAAAAACAGACACAGGACTGCGTAAGAGTGACAGGCGCCATCCACCTGAACTTGCAATGAACTCCACTAAGCCGGAGGCCTCCAGAGTCTTCCTAACCTTGGCAAGGCAGCCATCCGAATCTGCGTCGCTTCCTTGGCCAGGCTGCGGCTGCAGCGACTGAGACTCAGGCTTTGCTGCTGGCTGGTTCAACCACAAAGAAGAAACGCCGCCCTTCGTCGTCGTGCCCATGAACTCTGATCAGCTCGGACACAGCCCTTTCGATTGCCCTGTGATTGTGCGAGTCCACGATGTCGCAGTCAAAAAAATGCTGGAGCGAAACCATTTTCCAGAGCTGCAATGTCCTCAAGTCAGACGATGGCAGCTGTCCTGGAGCTAGTGTCCAAAGTTCGTGAAGAGGCTTGCCGGTGTGTCCCCGCAGGTAGAGTTCGGGCATGCCGTGGCTGGCAGAAGAACGCACATCTGCGGGCCAGAAACACAGCGTCCGTCGGTCTGTCACTTTGCCTTGACCAGGCGCCAAACGATATCTGCCAGGATCTGCGTCAACAAGCTGAAGTATACAATTTGTTTTGCAACCGCGCCGGCGCCTGCGCAGGACAGCTAGTGAGACCGCCTGGCATCTCCAGAGCTCTTGAATTGCGCGCCCAACCTCCCAGCTCGATCACCGCTCACCGCTCATCACTTGGACGTATGGATATGCTCCTCCACCTCAAAAGAAACGCGCTTTCGTCCGGCTTGGTTTCAGGAGAAACGCCCAGACCGGCCCCGGCAGACCCTGCAGCTGCAGCTAAGGCTTCGGCCTCTTCAGCCTCCTCATCGCTGCTCATAAGGCCCTGCAAGCGCAGCAAGTCCGAGCGGTTCTCAGTAGTTCCGTCTGGCTCCGGCCAACCCTGCGGCCCTTGAATGATCTCGTCAAGGTGCCGGAAGGCAATATCCAGCGGGGTGCGGCATCCTGGCCCCAAAGACAACGCAACTCCAGATTCAGGGCCCTCAAGACTGGAATCTTGTACTAGTGTATGCTTGCCGTTGTCAGGGTTTATCACGGCCTCTTCCACGTCCCTAGCATTGTAAAGGGTTTGCGCGTCGCCGTGGCAAATTACACGCGCAAGCTCTGGCCAGGCGAGTCTCTCCACTGTTCGCAATCGTTCATGTCGCCGGAAGATTTCCCGCGACTACTGGGTGAAGCCGGAGCCCGTAATGCTCCACGACTTGCACGGCACGCTTGCCAACAGGGAACTCCTCAGACAGTGGGTCGTCTTCCATCCGCTTTTGCACATCCTCCTATGCCGTAAAAAGCGGGTGCACTGCGCCAGCTTGCGGGCTCAATCCTAAGTATCGCTTGGCAAGCGCATGGTGCGCCTCCACCCATCGTTCGCTCACAGGCATGAACCGTAGAACGGCTGTGAAGAATTGCAAGGGTGGCAACATGTCCAGTGGTGTCGCGCCTGTTGCAAGCTCGCTCAACTGAGCTCGCAACACAGTGCCCTGACGAAAATTCTTAGTCCACGCATGCTTCACGCCAGGCAGCGCTCGCCGCCGGGCTGGGCCATGGCGTCCAGAAGCTGAAGGGCTCTCCGCGCAGCCCTGCGTTGCCTCACGCCTTCACGACTTGGTAGTGATCCAGGCCAGCCAAAACCCAAGTTCGAAGTCTTGCAGCAGCCTGGCTCGCTCACGCATGGACAGTCTGGCTACAGAAGGCTGCGCCAACAGCTCGTGATGACCGTTGCACGACCAAACGGAAGTGGTCACCAACAGCAAAACTTGGGGCTTGAAGGGACGCCATTGGGCAAAAAAATTTACAGGGCTGCCCTGAGCGGGCTGCTCCTGCGCGTCGCGGCTGTCCAGTCTCTCCGGTCGCGCTGCATGCCGCTGGACCCCCTGCAAGGAGATTGGCTGAAAGTGGCACACGCAAGACTCGCTCCACGAGGCCACCAACTCCAGGACCTCGCCATCAAAGGCTAAGGAATAAGCTCAAAAAAATCGGACTTGATGGCAGCGCCCACTGTGGCTACACTCACACGATGCTCATCCGCATGGTCCACTGCGTTGGCATTGGGCGCTCCGTAGGAATATTCTTGCGACGACCAGGCTGCATTCAGAATTCTTTGAACAAGAGGACCTTGCCGCATGCGTGAATGGTCAAGCCCATCTGCCTTCGTAAACTGAAGCAGAAAAACTGCTGACACGGCTCGGCTTTTGGCAAGACGAAGAGCGGGAGCAACCATGCAAGTCTGCATGAACCTGGCTTTCGTGTTTCTTCCGGAAAGCATCTTACAGATCTGCTTCAACTGGGATTGCCACTCACGAGAGTGAAGCAGCACTGTCGGCAGGTTCTTCGTGCAGTTGTGAACAACATGTAGAGCTCCTGCAACAAAGACACTCTTGCGAAAATCCACGGAATAATCCCGTGGCCTTGCCGAGCGCCGTCAGCTCTGGATTCACAGCTCCAGGAAGCCCAAGGATCTCGAATTGGCCCGGGGGCCCCGCCCCTGTCATCAATATCATCGAGCCTCAGGGCCCGGCCCAGGATCTTCAAATTCCAATTGGAAGCCGTGGTCATTGGCGTCATCGGCGGCCTCTGCAATTCGGATCTGGTGTTCGGCTCGGTTGCCGCCGTGTGCGTCCTGGCCATCTTCACTTGCAGGGATTTCTGCAGGGGCTAGGCCTTCGGCAATCGCATCTTCATTGACAATCCAGTTGCCAAAAAGAGCTTGGACGTCAATCTTGCAACGCACGATGGAATTCTCCGTGCCCAAGTCACCAGCGAAACTGACACAACTTCTTAACAGTTGGCACGCTGATGGCCAAGAATGCTAAACCAGACGAGTGCTGTGAATCAAGGCGTGTGCTTTGTGACGAATGCAAGCTTGACCTCCGCCCACAGCGGTGGGGGACATCTGCTGGAACCAAATGGCCATGCTCAGAAGAGTTACCAACGCTTCCTTTTCTTCCTCGCCACAGTCACGCTCACATGCCCGGCTTGCCAATCTCATGTACTCCGCAACGCGTCGCTTTGTGAGGCTGATGGCCGAGCGCGGCCGAGCCAGTCATACCCCTGAGGACGAGCGTCCATTGTCGAATAGGTCAAGTGGATCGGGCCCACAGCCATCGGCCCACTCACTGAGATCATTTGCCAGGCAGCGCGTCACAGCGGAGTGGAGCGCCAACGGCCTAGTAATCGTTTGCTTGGATGGAACCTTTCGATTCTGCTGCATGCACCTCAGGAGGTACTGACAAACCGCAGGGTCTGTGACTCCAAGCGAATCGCATATTCTGAGGCACGGTTCAGATTGCGCATGTTTCTGACATCTCCGCTCAGCAGCATGCACGACACGAGCTGGCTGACGCTGTAGGCACTTGCGTCGGCCTGCCACTGTTGCAGCACGAACATGTCACGCCGAGACTGAAGCCAATCAATAATTTCAATTAGGTTGTCCGGCAACATGTCCTCCTGATTGCGGCCTATCTGCAGTAATTTCAAACCTGCCAGTATGTCCGCCATCCGGCGAAGGTTCCCTCGGTCATGGAGGTCATGACGGTCAGCCTCCAGCCGCTGACGATCATGATCATGGATGAATTGCTGGCCGCAGAAAATGCTGCCCGAAGCCCATGCTGGCGTAAGATGCGAACGACGGCAGCACCAATCTCAGCCAACGCTTCGTGCCAGCCAGGTACGCGTACGAGATCGAAGATCAGAAAAGGGTTCGGGTTGAGCAGCCGCCCTTGCCTGGGCCTGGGCGCCTTCTCTTCTCACATGGACATGTCGCGCGCGTGCTTGGAAGTGACTCGAGGGAGAATGCCGCCAACCACGCACTGATGAGAAAAAAGCTTTCGTGCAATTCTCTCTTGCCAAATTTCACATAAGGACGACTATGCCTTTGTGACTTGGCTACCAGCCATAGCACGAGGAGGGACATTGGGCGGCAAATTAACCTCATGAAGACCTACTGACTACTGACCTCGCCTCGCTGCTTTTGCTTTTATTCCATGGACGTGGATTGATTGGATAAGTGCTGTAAAAGTAAATGTCGACAAGTCCTCAAAGACAGTATAGCGTCTTCGCCCCTGACGGTGGCGTGGCGTGTCGGAGAGATGGCGTGTTCAGCGTCCTCACAATGTTAATTGGACCACTTTGTAGTACATTTGTCGTACTGGACATGCCTCTTCCCAAGCCCTTGCTCAACCACTTCGTAGTATCACTTTAGTACTAGAAACGGGAGCCTCCCCAAATCGTCCGACGTTGGTCGTAACAGCGCCAATAGCAATAAGACGTCGAGCATCTTCGAGATTTTGCTCGGAATCATCGACCCTCTCGGTGATCCCGGCGCGTCAAAGCACTTGCGCATGAAGCGTCCTCAGAAGTCTGCTCGGAATCTACGACGCTCTCGTTGGCGCGTGGAGCGTCCTCGGAATTGACGAACCTCTGGGTGGCCGAAGCTGAGCCACACCACAAATCTTCTTGTTCCGACACACCCTAAAAAAGCCGAGCCGCGCCATTTTTGAAAAAATATTTTCTCCAAAAGTAGATCCTTGCTGCAAATTGTTGTGTTTGCTGCTGATGGCGGCATGGGTAAAGCAGTGGTGGGTGATGTACACATGGCTGGCCTCAATTCAAAAAAACTTGCAGTCATTATTTAGACACGTACTGAAGGGTTTATGTGGAGGATGAAAACATGCGGATTATGGATTGTTTATGCAAGGGGGTCATGTTGATTTGTGGGAGATGCAAGCAGTGGGCAGCGCATTCATGCATGGACCATACCAACGAAGCCCAAACGCCAAACATAGACGACCGCAGCGGCAAAGCTCGAGGCCGCACAGGCACCAAAGGCTTTTTAGCGCCAGAGGTGGCCTTGGGCATGGTGTATAGTGTCAGGGCCGATTTGTGGTCCACCGGGGTGACACTGTTCCTTTGCTTGGCTGGTCGCATGCCCATCGCGGATGACATGGTGGTTCCCCGACCACATTTGGTCAACTGGCGGCTCGTTGGGCAGTTGGACCACCGCAGTGTTCAAGTGCTGAGCCGCCTTTTGGCCTATGAAGCTTCGCGCTTCAGTGCTGCTGCTGCGCAGCAACACCCCTGGACGCGCTGGGGCGCCCAGCGTCGCCGCCAGGTGCGGTTCTAATAACAGGGACCCACATCTACAGCATCACTCGTCATTCTAAAGTACTGTTGTAGAGGTTCCGTGCGCGTCTGCGCCGCTCCGGACAGTGGTCCTGTCTGATGATACGTAGTTACGTAGCTGTAGGTTTAACGTGTGTTTATTGAAGCAATGGTTTTCTGTGTGGATTGGTCTTGGCCAATGGCATGTATTCCCAGGGTTGCGCGTTGCTGAATCAATGACTCCAGCCTTCGTTGTATGTTAGAGCCGCATTTTGACAGTGGTCCTGGCCAATGACATGCATTTTGTCGGTTAAGGTTGTTATGCATTGCTCTAGCTTCCTCGCATGTTGGGGCCACAGTCTGCCAGTAGTCCTAGCCAATAATGATTATGTGCTGGTGCTGATGCATTGCTTTAGCTTTCCTTGTAGGTTGAGAAACATTTTGACAGTGGCGATGCTCTGTGTCTTGTAGGTATTGCACAGGCAAATCATGCATTACTCCAGCTTCCTGTGTTGGGACAAAATGGCAATAGTCCTAGCTGCTGATGTCCGTTCGGACACGCGTGTGTCCCATAGAATCCATAGAAGGCGGGTGTCAATCGACAGTTTCATAGTTGGATTTATACCCGTCCTACAATGAGCTTGGCAAGAACAGGCTCCGCATCTTGAATATGACCGTCTCATGTTGCTTTTGCATGCCATGTAGTGGGTTTTAGGTTGCGGTCTGAAGGAATCCATACCTTGAAAGCACCATGAGCATTACCGATCGATCACCCTGAAGGTTCTGTGTGCATGGGGCCCACATCCTGACATTGGTCCTAGCCAAAACTGCGTATTTGTAAGCCTTGCCTCTTGGCAACTGCCCGGGCACATCGGACATGAGTGAAACTACGCCGATTCGTTCAGATATTAGCTCGTTTTCCCGGCACTTTCATACGTGGTCAGGCGGTCCACAAACGGGCCCCCTCGCCGGTCGAAGTGACGCCAGCCAACACCGAGGCTGTTTGCTCGCTGCCTGCTGCGAGACATGTTGTTGGCTTTGTGGACCGTTGCAGGCGTACTTATGGAAACCGATGATTTGTCAAAATCTTTTTCAGATGCATCTTTCTGCTCCGGTTTGGGGCCTATTTGAATTCAGACATCTGCAAACCTGATTCTGATGATGTTTAGCGCAGGTCGGGCGACTCCGAAAGGTTCTCCACCGCCTAGAGACAGAACAAGTTACACAACATCCAGCAGGCTGGATCCAGTTAGTTGTCCCCCTAGGCCCGCAGCCTTATGGCTGTTACTGTTGACCCTAAGCCTTAACCGTTGTTGCCATCAATAATTTGTGCTTGGGAGGAAGTAGATCTCATGATTCATTCGAGGACCCAATTGGAAAAATCCTCCGTACTATGTACAATGTCTGTGTGTGCTCTTGTGTGTGCAGATTGCAAGCTTAGCGCTTGTGAAAGAGCCACATCACGGTGTATCATTTTGCATTGGGCCTCCGAATTCACAAGCAAAAGGGGAGCGACCAGTCTTAGTATGAAGGAGGAGGGCATCACCCGCAAGCAGGAAGCCAGCTTGGCCGACCTGGGCCAGTCGGCTGGTGCCTAAGCCCTAACCACCACAGCTACAGGATAATAATGATAGTAATAAAAGAAATACTAGGCTGTATATTGAGGAGACATAGGGATAATGGAAAATGAAATGGAAACTGCTAAAAAAGGGAGACCGTCGGTGAACCTTGCACATGGTTGGCCACTGGTTGCAAGCGGTACCATCTTTCACGTGCTTATTGACTCTTCTTGCTATCCCTGAGTATTCCCGGGGTCCAATGCACGGAGATGTCCATCTCCGTCTGCCGACGAAGGCATGATCATCGCAACCCCGAGGCTTGATCTGTAGCCAGTCTTGTGGAAGCCTGATATTCTGGTCTTCTTGTCTCAAGTCTGCATGCTGCTCGGCCAGTTTCATGTCCGCGGCTTGTGCATTGCATTTGCAGGAACAAAGTGGGTCTGTACACGTAAGCTGACAATGCGCTCGTGCAAAAAACAATGCGGAGGCGATGGCCGCCAATGATTGATCCGCAGCGCCAGGCCGCACATTTTTTTGAGCTGTCTTGGAGATTACATTGGAGACTACGAGCTGGAGGAGGCTTAATGGGAATGGGGCGACGGGTTACCAGGACTACTCGAGGAGATTCTATAATGACCATTGCATGGACACCCTCCTCTACTCCCTACGACACAGACCCAGACCCACTAAAGGATCCAACAAATGGAACCCCCAACAATCCCCCAGCTTCCCCAATGTAGCAATGGGGGTCATTTTGCGGGTTTCCATTTTTTGGGATGCTTCAGGGGCATCTGACAGAAAGGTCAACAAGTACATGAACCTTCTTGGCAAGAGAGCCAGTGAGCAAGAGAGGGGCTGGGCCCTCAGTGCTTGCAGTAAGAGACCACAGGGATTCCTGAAATTAGGGGTAACTTCACAGGGGGATATATGGGTTATGTAGGGTTTAGGGTCTAGGGCTGTGTGCGAGCCCAGATGCAAAAGGGTTTCACAAAATTAGGGGGACCCTACATTCCTTTGCATAGGTCTTTTTGTAGCTCGCAATGAAACCCCAATGTTGTCCCTGCATGTTCCACAGATAGTCCCTGTGGTTCAATAAAGTCTTCCTGCATTCTTGAACTGTAATTGGCTTTACAATCTCGGCAATGCTGATACAGAAAGCGCAGTTAGGTCTGTGCCCCACTATGCCCTACTCCTGGCCTGGGAATGAAGGAATGGATCCTTTTAGTAGTTCTTGTATAATATAACCTATATCATATATCCCATGATAGTATTTTCCATTTGCTTTTCCTTTCCTTAATGGATCCCTATAGTAGTCCCCATATAATATAACCCATGATAATAGTTTCCAGATTATTTTCCATTCCTTCATTCCCAGCTAACCAAAGGCCAGACCCTTGAAGTTTCTGAGGAACCTGGAAGCTGTCAGATCCCAATCTGCTTCAGATAACGGAGGGAGAGCCCCAGGAGTCCTAGTGAGGGTTTCTGAAACGAATAAAGAAGTTGGGACGCCAAAGAATTTTCGATTTGGGGGTCTCCTCTTTTTTGGGTCCATATGGTCATGGGTGTTTCGCAGGGCCTGGGATGAGGATTGGCTTGAAGCAGCAGTGCACAGGAGGAGTTGGAGAATCCACGATTTAATTGCACGAATCTATTCTAGGGGTTCTGGGGTTGCAAGTATCCTCTTTTGATATTGGGCCCGCTAAGCCTTTGGGTACCGAGTGCCAGTGGCCCTGACCCTGGTACATCTTCTAAGGCCGGGAATCCGAACTGCAAAGTGGATCCCGCTGGAAAACATCACTGAGCAGCTGGATCCTGCACTGAGCCTGTTCCGGCCCCGGATTCAAACGACGAGTTGTGTTTTTCTCGCCCTTGCTTTCTGAGTCATGTATGTCTTAAGGTCGTAAGGCAGCGGAAGAGCCGAGCTTGCACGTCCTTCTTCACTAAGCTTGGTGACAAGCACGTTGCTTGGCCGAGAGTGTCGTGAATTTCCTGTCAATGATTGAATGTCTAAACAACTACTGGCAAGGATGCTTCCAAGCAGTCATACATGTATGAGCCTGCATGCTAGTGAGACAGGCTGCGTATGATGACAAGTTGGGGCCTCATGTTCACTCTGGAAGCCTGTGTTGCTGAGGAAGAATCTCGCGTGGTTGGCAGGTTCTGCTTCTTCATGACCGCCACCCTAGCAAACCCGCCCTGGAGACGTCAGTCAAGGCCCTGATTGGAAATCATGCATCACACATTCAGAAGGCGAACAAAGAAGTCGGAGCATGCCGGCCAAAGCACCTGCAAGCTAATGTGGTAGACGGCTTCTTCCAGGGTGATGCCATCACCTGACCTGGCACTGCAGTAGGTGGGTTCGTCATGGCGTTTGCCAGCTTAGAACTCTCCTTGCAACGCCTCCCGCACATGACAGAGCTTGTGCAGTTTGCGCTAGCCAGGTCACGGAGCTGAACTTGGCCGTCAAACCGGAGGGTTGGCAGGATGCAGACATGGGAGGTAGGAATGAATGTCACCGCAGTTGCAACTGGTAGCCTGTTAGAAGCATTTGACCTGGGGCGGCTTGAGGCCCATTTTCCCATGGGCTCGGAACGCATGTTACTAGATTTTGGGTGGATTGGTGGCCCTGCTGGTACCTATACTCCCCCACACTAGGAACAGGACTTTAGGCAAGTTTCATGACCCTCAACAATGAAACAGCGAAGCCCTGCACTAGTACGACCAGTTTGTAAGCTCCCTGCAACCCGCTTCAGATGCGACATACCCACTGCAGGACCGCGTGTTGGGAGTTGTGCCCGCGAAGGAGCAACTCGAGATGAAACGGGGATTGCAAGCGGATTGTAATATGCCCGTCTTGTGTTATGACACTACAAACTACATGCCCAAAATACGTAGTTATACCTATACCTAAGCACCACATACTAAAACATGCAAAGCCAGAATTTATTTTTTTTGTTCAGGGCTGTAGGCTTTAGAAATAAGAATTCAATTTACAAAGTAAGTTGTCGTTGTTGTTCTGCTTATCATTGTTAAGAGTTGTCTTGGAAGTGCATGAAAATGTCTAGCCCATTCAAGTGGTAAGTGCTGCATCTACGCGCATTACAAAGAGAAGTTGGTCTACCGGTTTGAAAAGTTATCTTGTCACGTTACAGTACATCTTTATCAAAATCTGGATCGTCTGCCTTCTTCAAGAATCACTGGTGCTTCTGGGAATGTCTATGTTGTTTCAACGTGCTTTTTTCTTCCGTCGCAGTGGCAACATACGCAAGCAATAGCTTCATCTTACTTTTCGTAATTTCGGTTGTGCTCTTTACCCTTATGGGGATTATTTGCTTTGTGTTCTGCTTTGCAATGCTTTTCAGGCTCTCTCATGTGTTAAGTCATTTTCCGGACATACTTTGTCTTTTTCTCTGCGCACATTACAGGCTGTATATCCTTCTTCAAGTTTCTCAACTTTCCGCATGATTTGACAAGCACTGATATATGTTATTTCAATGTTTTGCTTGTTTGCTGTCACGTTTAGATGTTAGTTTACAATGAGTAATACATGTTTTCTATACTTCTTCAATCACTGCAACCTTGGGATGACGCTAACACATACTGCAATGTGTTTCGTTTCAATAACGCTATGTTAAGTTGGCATTTCTTTAGGATTCTTTAGGTGCTCTCCTTCTTCAGAAGCGCGACCCAACTTTTCTTTAACCCTATACATTAGGTGGACCACCCACCCAGTTGCAGTGATTATAAGGAATAGTGAGGATTATATTCGGGTCCTCTTATGTTCCGTTTATACCACTATTACAGGGTGGGGGTCCACCTAACCTATACATCTTGTCTATACAACGTTTTAGAATATCTGTTATACGACATTTTGCGATGCCGACTTGCAAATGTCTAAACATCTCATGCTTTGTTTACATTTTGGCCGTTGCAGGTAAAAGTGAGTTAAATCTCTACCCTTACCGAAATCACCAACTACATCATATTAGATAATAATATTACGAATGGATGTTTGCCACTGTATCGTGGCTTATCTTATGGTATTCAAGAGTTGCATTTTGGTGTAGCGAATTTCAGAATTATTCAGTGTTGACAGATACACGTCATGATTGCTTGATATGTTGCATCCTTATCATTGGATGTTCTGTTAAAGCTTCGCGTAGGGCGTTCATTCAGTAGCTTCTATATCCTTGCTAATCTCTCAACGACATTGGTGTTGAATGTATTCTCGTTGCTCATATACAGTACCATATACAACCTCTAAAAAGAGTTTTGTAGCAACAGTCTCAAGTACATCATTTGTTACCGCAATTAGGCACCAGCTTTTGTGGCTTGAGGCGCTGCTTCCCTTTCACGCCATGCGCGAAAGGTATAGGGTCTTTCTGCACTTCTGGGCACACTGTACTGGTCTAACTGGTATAAAACCCCTATAGGTGGGGGGGGGGGTGTTATTTGTCATCTGTCAACATACTATGTCCCTTTACGTTTACCATGATGATATGTTGCACAGTTCTTTCTCACACAGAAATATGGAATATGCCAACAGTACAAACTGTTGAGGGAGAGAGAGAGAGACATATATGTATATATATATATATACCTGTCCAGGTGTAAGTGCAAAAACGGCAAGCAGGATATGATGCCACCGCTGCCAGCGTGAATGTTTGTGCTTGGTTCCAGTACTGGTGGTAATGCACCTTCTGCATACAGAACCTAATGTTGCAGATTTACCGTCGTAACTTTGAGAACGTATATTTGTCTAGTCATAGTGCAGATGTAGATGACTCAGATGACACAGAAAACATGTTGTGAAAGGTCGAAAAAGGAGCAGAGGTACTTCAGTCACTGTGACGCAAAAGCCTTGCAGAAGACACAACAGGCACACAACATAAAATGATGAAGATGCAAAAGAAGTAAACAACGACAAAGAGTGAAATAGCATTCTCTCAGTCATTGACGATTTCGCAGAAGTCGCATGTTCAGACATTTTGCATGGACTCTTTGTGAGGTGTAGGGATAAACAATTTTAGGTACTGTATATCATCCATTCAAGAATCCAACGTAATAACGTCAATAATTAGACTCAATGCCTCAGCACTGTTCCTATCTCATGGATATGAACAAAGTAAATGCATTTCATGGAGAAAATAATGCACTCGTAAATACACAGCAACTATACGAAAGATATCAGCTGGCACTGAAAGACGCTCGATACACCTTTGTATGCATAAGCACGCATGCAAAAGATGCAACACATGTTTTTACATCAGATTTGAGAAAGTCTCAAGGGGTGAATAGGTAATAGTCATCAAACAGGATTGACTGCACAACCATGTCCAATCTGGCAGGATTTGACCACGGCGTCGCCTTTGATCCTGCTCTCTGCTGGCAGCGATTCCGTTGCCAACATGTTGGGCAAACAGGGCCAAGGTCCCAAAGCTGCCGCAAAGTTCCCAACCTTGCTGCAGAGCGGCGTGAAGAGTCTCCGAGCGAACATCCTGTCGAAGATGCAGTGTGGAGGCGGAATGGTTTCAGTAGGCTCTGCTTTGCAAAGGATGCTGCGGCAGCAGGCATCCGCTGGAAATGATTCATACACGTCTTTGAGGGAACTCTGACAGGGGGAGCAAGACTAATCGCTCCTGTTCGCGTGCAGTAATGCTGTTAGTCCTTCCATTACATCCACTCGGTTTCTGTTGGTCACGTTTGGTCCTTATAATGTTGGGTCCTGATTAGTGTAGGGGGACCCCCCCAAACAAAATGGGGTCCCTGATTAGTGGAGAGCCACCGAAATACAACATGCTCAGCTAACATTTTCAAGCTGAGACGCATTTATTCTCCGCATATCATTCGCCATCCAGACTGCATCAGGAGCAAGTATGTTCCGATAGAGTTTCACCAGTTTGCACCCCCAAACGGCTTCAAGCCACACCTGGGAGAGCCCTGAGAATCCTTTGGCTGGCCAAAAAAGGATTAGATTCAGTCCCAGCTGCTTGACAATGAGGCACTCCTTCAACTAAGCGGTCCAGACACCAGCAGGTGCGCTTGCTGCGTCTCACCCGTTGCACCATCAAAGAATGGCCTGAAGCCTCTGCCAACAGTGATTGGGGGAAGATCGACGCTTCCTCGTCTGTGTTCATTGCTTGGGGAGCCTTGGGAGATTTCCATTGTGTCTGCCTGAAGCAACACATTATGCCCTGGTCTACTACGCTACCTCCTTCCGTGCCATGGACATGCCATTGACATTGATGGTCAGTTCACAGTGGTTCGGCCACATGTGGCAGTTGCGGTCGAACTTTTTTCCAAGTTCCAAGGGTCAGTTGCACAGCTGTTTGCACTGCAGCTTGTGCATGTAAGACGTTTTGAGCTCACAGGGGGGAAAGGGCGAGGTAAGCAGCAGGAACATAGCAAAGTCGAATTGTCGGACAGCTTACACATCTTTTCTCGTCACTCAGTCGCGCCAATGCGACAGTCAGAACGAGTCACGCATGTCGGCCAACTTTTTTGGCATAGTCCGCTATAGGTCAACCGAAAGTGTTTCACGCCGGCTATGTGCACCACCAAATTCGGGCGCACTTTGTGCACCCTGCTCATTGTGCCAGAGGCTTAGCGGTGCGCATGAACGGCTTGCAGTTGTCATGCTTGTCAGTTGACGCGTCTCGTGGACACTTGACATTGTCCTGCTGAAAAGTGAGGAGAGCGGTTGGCTGTTGCAAAAAAATCAACAACACTGAAGGGCCTCCAATTTGGTTCTTGACAGCATCACGTTCGAACAGGAGCTGCCCAGTTGTTTTTCCCGCTGGTAACATGGGACAATCGCTGGCGGAATCAGGTGCCTCTTTACTACCGAGTCGGCTGCGAGCTCAGCTGTGTGCGTATGGGAACGCAGCAGCAACATGCCAATGATAAAGTGCGAGTGACATCTGTCCGCAGTGCGCCTGGTTGAACAGCATCGCAAGCCTGAATAGGCAGTATTGTGAGTGAGCACTTGGGGTGCAATGTGAAGACTCAAGACTATACTGTAAAGTAATATATTACACTATATCATACTAGGTTTTACTCTTACAACCAAGTACCACAATGTGAAACTTGTGTCCCAACACCGTGAATCTTAAACCTTCACAGAAATGGAAAACCCCGTCTAAGGAAGCATCGATTGCAGCTGCCTCAGCTTCACAGCCTGAACCCAGTGCATGAGCAATGACGGATGATGGCCAGGGTCCTTGCCTGGTATGTCATATGCTGCGTTCAGGTGGGTGCTATCGTGTGGACGGACGCGACACTTGGCCCCTCAGGCGCTGGAAATTGTGCTCTTAGCTTCTGCGGGCGGGTGACTGCGAAGAAGTTTGTGATAAAGCAGTTTGCTTTGACCTGCTTCGCAGGTCCCGAACCACGACGTCTCCATAGCATCGTGCTCAGAGAGGTGTGCGACAGAAACCGTCTGCCGCATTGCTTTGCACCATTCGTCGCTGCACCACTGTTGCGTGCACAGTTGTTCTACTGGCACTGGGCGGCATGATGTTTGTCGAGGGTGTCGGGAAGTACATTTGCAGACCAGTGCCACCATCTAACTGGTATCAGAACTGAAGACGCATGTGGATATGTGAGGTTGTGCAGAACATGTTAGGGAACGACTTTTTTGCTCTAACTCTTGAAGCTGCGCTTGTCTGCGTCCATATGCAAATGAGGTGCTGCCATCAACGATGCTGGGCGGATGTGCGTGTTCGGTGGCTACAGTGACCTGTACAGCACGGACCCCGACATTCACACAGTCTGCCTTGTGCTTGTAGATGCTGCAGAGTGACGACACTGTGCTGCTTGGTCTTGGCTTCAATTGTAAGATACTTAAAATTTCCAGACCTCGGGTCCTCAAGCCTGCGCCCCTTTGCATTATCTGTACCTCCCCAATGTAGAAGATCTCTTATTCGGAGATGTAAATGTCACGTAGGGGTAGGGCATACGTGTAAGATTTGCGGGAAAGGATTCATAGCGACCTCAATGTTGTTGTGATTTTGCAGTATCCCTGAGGTCCCTGGAGCCCCGCCATTTGAGAACCATCATCTGGGTTGCTGTTGCGGAATTCAAGTTCAGCTGCTATAATAAAAGAAACTGCAGAAACCCCCGTACCATTTTCTCTATACCCATATGGGAGTTTCCCAAAATTAGGGGTAGCCTCTTGGGGGTCCCCATAATAAGGACTACAGTAGATTGGGGTCTATATTGGGGTCCCCTTATTTTGGCAAACTACCATATTGTGGTCCCTGAAGCCCTGAGCCGTACACCCTCTATACCCTAAACCCCATATATCGGTATTATGGTAACTTAACTTTGGTTCCTTAACCTGGCCTTTGGTAAGCTAGGAGCAGAAGGGTGGATCCTTAAATCCATATAAGAGTCCTTACATAACGCATTTAGCAGTTTCCATTTTCTTTCCATACCTTCATTCCCAGCTAACCAACGGCCAAAAACAGCAACCCAGTCATCTCGCTCCCTCCAAGGCATGACCTTGAGTGATCTGCAGTGCATCGATACGCAGGCGCAGCTGGGAGATTTCTGTCAGAGTGGTATAGTTAGAACATAGGTTTAGTGTTTAGGGTGTCCATTTGGGGTTATACAGTAGAAATACAAGAGGAGCTTCAGATATATCTGTAACAGTGATGTGATCGGAATATCGGGGTCTCCCAAAATTTTGGGTACCTTTTTTGGGGGTCCCTGCAACCTAATCTAATCACCATCTTCCTCAAGAGTTGCTAGTACGAGGTGAGGGATCCACCTCAGGTATTGCGAAATGATGAAATCACAACGAGGGCACAAACAATTTGCAGAACATCCATCGGCACGGGGAAATGAAATTTTCCGCTGAGCAAAAATGAGACCACCAAGGCATGTTGACTTGAATCACTCACCAGCTGGTTACGTTTGCCTGTTCAGTACTAACATCTCCCACCAGCCACCGCACGAATTAATCCGCCCGCCAGTAAAGTATAGTATTCCGCACACACTTTTACATTGAGCTACGAACTGGAGGCGGATCCAACCCCAAGCCAGTCAGGCTGCATCGATTCAATCTGAGACGTGTACTCCCCTCCCCTGCCTCAATGTTAACCAAACCGCATCTTCTACACAGGGTTCATATGAGCTACAGTCTAAACTCCCTAAAGGGGTTAGGGGACTAGATAGGGGACCACAATAGGGGTTATTAAGGGGGATACCAGGAGTTTAGACCATGGCTCATATTAGGAGGTGTGGGGTGCTGGATATCAGGCAAGCGATTAACACCGCAAATTGCTGTGAGGAAAGGACCCCGACTCCTTCCTGACCAACATGGGTAGTATTTTATTTGGGGATATTATGGTACCCAATATACAGTAAGATTATTTCCTCCTTTTGGGTATAGTATTTTATATAAGGAATATTATCTTGCTAGGTTTAACCACCAAAAAACGCTACTCACACGAGAAAGGTTTGAACCAACGTCGGCTTTTAATTTTGCAGAGCATTGACACTGATGGGCCTCCTCCTGTTGCATCAGAGTTTGAGGACACGTTTGCTGTGCTTCTATTTTTAATTGCTTTCTAGACCCGTAAAGCTTAAAACCCCTATGTGATCCCTATATAACCCCTATAATATAGTAGTTTTATTTTATTGTCCGTTCTCCCAATATTACAATCCGCACATGTTTTTACTCTGAGTCCGAGGCATCCATTGGAGATATGTCAGGGGGGCGCCTTTCGTTTTAGAAGACGGAGTTTCTAAGCAACCCAACAAGGTGATAGTTGCTCCATTTCACTCACATTTTTGTTCATCCCGCCCGGTAAAGACTGAAGATGATCCATGAACCCCGAAGCAGGCGCCAGCAGCTTGGGTGCAGATCTCGGCTAGCGGGCCAGTGGCTCGTTACCGTCACAGCGCCGTGATGTCCAACTCGAAAATGTGGATCTATGGTGGCCTGGACAGCTCAGACAGCCAGTTGCCCAGCTTCTGCTCATGGGACGGCCCATTTTTTGTCCGACAAGCGCTGATGCAGTTTGGGTTCCGCGCTTCCACTCACGCCAGTATGTGTGTGTGTGTGTGTGTGCGTGCAAGGGCGGCGCCCAAATCTTGAGGCGTTTTGAGCGACCTGTGGTACATCGACCTCGAGGCAAGCATCACAATAGACGCTGGAGCATTGCTTGTAGGCCAGAACACGTGCTTTCACTCCTGGAGCAACATTTCCATGCAAGGACGGAAGTCAGTGATTAGCTTGTCGTAAGACTTTGTGTTTCTGCGCATGCACCTCACTGCAACCCTTGCAACAACGGCAGTACATTCGCCATTGGACAAGCATATTAAGATGAGCGGTTGTCTCAAATGAGTTAGCAGTTAGGCGGTCAATGTCAAGTCGCCACCATGAAAACCTGTGTCAGCAGGCAGATCCTCTGCAGTGGACTGAAGTCTACGCTTCTGGTGATTACCGTGAAAGCCATAGTGCGGTCATGGGGTCAGGCGGGCGCATGCAGCCTGGCCTGTGAAAAAGATGCAAAACAAACTTGCGCAAGTTCCCATTTTGCCAATCTATCCCCAATATAACCCCTACATTACCCTATACCTATATAATCCCAAACTAACCCATATTACCCTACATTATCCCAATATTTGTTTATAAGGGTTCCAGCCTTTGCAATGGCTGCATGTATGGTTTGTTCTTCCCGAGCATCGGCGTCATTACCGTTACTCTGTCTTGTTCCGCGTTCATCTCCACTTGTGTGATACTGCTTCGATATCTGCTACTAAGTAATTTTGCTGGACAGGTATCTGGATTGTGCATGCTGTTTAGGTTGGTAGTTCAGTAAGACTGCCGCGGAAGTGTCACCAGACAATTTCTGGCAGCCCCTAAACCCTATCGTCCCCCTTAAGTAGATAGAATATGGCTTTGGGGATATTGTAATAAGATCCCCATATACCCCACATTCTGTCTTAAGGGGGGCTATAAGCCAAAGTGCGGCATCCAAGGTGGACCTTTGGTGGCCGGAATGGTGGCAGCATAGCCCAATGGTAAGTTTGGTTTGCTGTTACGGAACTTAATGCAAGTTACCATGATATGGGCATGTGGTCAATACTAGCCTTTCCTTGTTGTAGTAACTTAAATTAAGTTGCGTAACAGCATTTCAGAAGTTCTTTTTTGCAGGCGGTCTGAAGTTTGCTTTTGCGTTGGCTATGTTGCATGGCACCATGGCGCTTGGAATCGAGATTTGCTGCAAATGGGTATGAGTGCATGCAAAGCATTGGGGTCACAGGGGTTCCAGGTTGAAGCAATGCTTGCAACATCCTGTGAATAGTAATAGTGATAATGAGAATAGCTAAGAAGACACCCTGTTTCTCTCCGTCCTGCACCCAGATCGGCTGTCGAACATCGATTGCTGCCATGCCTCAAACTCTAAAAATCGAAGCTACGTCCCACAATCTATCATTGCAATGCTTCGGCCATGAGAGTGGCAAATCTACATGTTCTGCAAGTGGCAAAGACTCAACATGCTTAGTCAGATTCAAGAGTTGTCCTCGCCCCATAGAGGGATGCAGATGGAGAGTACCATGACAGAGAGATTATGACCTTCATGGGCTCCTGACTGAGAATCCTTACAAGCCCCGGTGAATCGTGAGGACAAGCATCTTGATGCCATAGAGCCAGCAAGGTGGCTTGTGGAATTTGACGGTAGAGAGGGCCTGAGACATTTAATTGAAGCTGTCCTTGCGGCCCAGTGTTCTTCAAACGTGCACAAACAAGGAAAGCGTGAACACGGATCCTTGTTTGGGTTCATTTGGGAGTTTATGACAAGAATTTTCAGCGACTTCTCAATGGGCATCTCCATAATTAAGCAGCATGTCTTGTCTAAGATGCCCACACCTCCCCAGAGACAGCAGTCATAAGCTGGTCCTTGGCCTACGCGTCTAGGCTTTACTATAGGAAGTGCTTTGAAAGCGACTTGGGGGCCTAAATCACCATCAAAGAGGCTCCGCGAGCCAAGTCAGCTCAGGAGTCGTCATGGACCAGGGCAATGGATTAGCACAGCCATCCTCCGTTTCCCGTTGACCTAGGCATGTACAATGACCTGCGATACGCCAGCATCGAGGCCTGAATATGGTGGATTCACATTCGAGCCATAGTCTAAACTCCTTATAGCGGATTATATAGGGGATTGTTTTAGGGAATATTGTAGGGGTTATGAGCACGGATACCAGGAGTTTAGACTACCCTCATTCAGGCTAACCATGTCTTGCACGCGGGACCATGCGCGCGTTTCAGTTCTTGCCAGGATCCGTCTCCATGGTGGTCCCACGAGTATCCAACAGGCTGGCGGCTTGCTGGTATGAACGAAATTATGCGCTTGATAAGGGTTATATAGGGGTTATACAGGGGTTATACGGTTATATGGGCATATGGGAAAACAAAATGGAAACTACTGTTTAGGGTTTCCCGAAATTGAGGGTACCTTTTTAGGGGGTCCCCATAAGAGTAAGGATCATAGGATTTTGGGGTCTATATTAGGGTCCCCTTATTTTGGGAACTACCAGCTGTCTTGTGTGTGACACTTACAGGGTTGGAGTCTGCAGCTCAGGTAGGTCGAAGAGGTCCCTGAACTTAACGCTAAACCTCAAACCCTAAATCCTAGACTGCTGCTTTGATGGCCATGCAAGTGGCAAAACCCTACACCCTAGACCCTAGTCTGGTTTCATGCGCAGATTAGGGAGCTCTATGGCGAGCATGTGCTGGAAAGCTTTATAGCTCATAGACTGCTGGCTTCCCAAGATACAGGAGGGCTGAGCTGGTCATGCCGTTTTCTTGACCGAACAGTCACCTGGGCTTCGGCTCTTTGTGTCGTGCAGACGCAAAATAGGTGTGCAAAAAAAAGACCCTACCCTAGTCTGCTTAGTGAGGATGACTCTTGATCGGGACTCCTATAACGGTATCGAGGGTTAAATTGTGTGTTGCTGGGGACAGATGATCTGATGATAAATGGAATATCAACCCTGTTAATCCATGCTGGCACCTTCAGCAGCAGTTGATTCTGCCAAGGGCTTCCTTAGCTAGCCGGGCAGTGGGACTTTCTTAGTTTGTTGAGATCCACAAAGACATGTGTCCCCGGCTTCCCTAGGAATATCCCAATTTCAGAAGCCTGCATGAGACCCATGTCTTCAATTCTTGCGAGATCCAGCTCTGTGCCTAGCTTTCCAGGAACGGCGCCGGATGCCCGTATGGAACACACGGCCGTCATGAATGAGAACGATCGGATGTTCATCTTTGGAGGATGGAGTGATGCGAACGGCCACGCGCTGAGTGCGTCTTTTCTGGTCAATGACCTGCAGGTACGGCAAACTGCAAATAAAAACAACAGTGGCACCAGTGATAAAATGTTGCTAGGCCAGAAGTACAACACTTCTTGGGATTACGACTGAATGACCCCACGCTGCATGGCCCTGGCAAAGATGAACAGTAAGCATTCTTCTTACTCTTACATTATGACTACTACTGTTCTTACTATTACTATTATTCTTGTTATTATTGTCCAAGCCTCGCAGCTTCAGCAGAGCGGGAGGGAAATTGTTGTTATTGTCATTGCTATTATCGTCATTGCTTTTTTTACTGTTGCTTGATGCCAACCCGACCTTCGGGATCTTTGGCTCCCAAACCCTCATTCCTGAATTCCACCACGAGAGACGCTCAAACCCCACTGGTTGGGGGTTTGGGGGTTTAGGGGTTTTAGGGTTTAGGGTTGCAAAGGGTTTTGGGGTCAGGGTTGTGCCTATGCCGTGTGAGAAGGGAGAGCTAGTTGTGGTGAAGGATTTGCAAGAAAGATTGCACCGCTGGATGAAAGTGCCAATAACTTTTTCGCACCAGAAGTCTGAATGGTTTCTTGTAGAGGAAGAAGCGGACCGTATGTCATTGTGACCCTACCTCTACATTAGGAGGACCCCCCACCCTGTTATAGTGGCTATAAGGAATAAGAAGGATTATATTCGGGTCCTATTGGATTCCTATTAATTAGACCACTATTGCAGGGTGGGGGGGGTCCTCCTAAGTCCTACAGATCGGAGCAGTGAATCTCAAAGCCCCGCTTTTGAATGATGCGCATCCAAGAAACCCATCAGAATCCTCAAATCCAAGCCCAAGCTAATGCCATCACCCCTACCCACAGCCCAACACTGAGGCTATTTCAACGATGTGTGGTTCGTTGATGTACAGGTCTGGCACTGTTTTGCTACATGAGATGAGGGTGCAAGGGTTGCTGCAGACTTCCCACGCATTGCACCACAGCCGAACTGAAGTATCGCTTCCTACAGACCACGATTGACCTGTAAGATGTAAAAATCCTCTTTACATGTTCTTCAAGACAGGAACCTGCAATGCCGAAGGGGCAGACAATGCAAGCAATTGCGTACTCAAAGCTGCGTCGTTTCAAAGCTTTGCTTTGTAAAGATGGCACAGAGGAGATTCAGATTTGTCTTGCTGATGCTCTGAACTTCCAATTGGAATCGCATCCACTTGCTGCAGTGCCTGTGGCATCCATGGCTTTCCTTGGCGTCATAGGCGAGTGACGACCCCGACAGGGCAGCAAGCCTTCCATATGGGCATTGAAAATGGCGAATGAACATGTGCATATGAGACCACAATTGTGTATCAACTCTTTATGTTTGACTTCCTCTGTGGCCTTTGCGCGTAGGTCAAATATTCATGAGTCATGGGGTAGCTACAGCAAGGTGCAAGCACGCCATATGATGTAGAACAGTTTTTGCCATCTGAATTGTTGAATCCCAAGCAGGTCAGGAAACCTAAGCCCTAAACCCATGTGATCCAGCCACAGACGCATCAGCTCTTTCCCTGGGCCAGGATACCACGAGCATGGTGTGGTCCCAGGCCGGAGTTTGCATGATTCTTCTACCATCTCTGAGCTAGACATCAGTAATGGGTCTTTTCGCCCACATGAGCCATAGTCCAAACTCCAAGTATCCCCCATAATCACCCCAATAGTAGTCCCTTATATAATCCCTTATGTAACACCCCCTTGCGGGGGTTTCGATAATTGCTCATATACTTCGGGTTTCTACGGGCATCTCTATTATGAGAGACTACCAGGTTGCAGACCATGGCATGATCCCGGAGCCCCGCATGATGCTGGAACCCTGTCCTTATGTCTTAGCTTACAAATAACAATGGCGTAATAATCGGAGTCATAGTATTAACGGTAGTAATTGTAGTAGCAATGGTAAATCTCTGATTTAAAACCTGTCTATGATGCCCGCCCTCCATCGACGACAAATTCCTTCACAAGGACGTACGATTAGTGTGAGAGCGGATTCAGCCGTCTTGAAGCTGAATGGAGTGATCAGGAAGGGAGTTGTTCATTTTGACATACTACTGCCGATCATTCAGCGCTGTTTTCTCCTATTTGATGCTGTGATTAATGAACCCCCTCACCTTAATATTGAAAAGGTCCTTAAAAGGAGGGGTGTGGAGTGTGGAGCAGCTAGTGGGGGCGTGAGGATGGTGCAGGCTGCCTTCAATTTCGCTCGTACCTGACTCCTGGATTGTCTTGCGTTTTGCTTGTTAAAACATAACATTCCCCCGAATTAGCCCATTACCTTCTATTCGCCCGCAGAAGCAGTCTCCTGATGCCTCGAAAATGTCCGCTGATTTGCAGATCTACCCAACTGGCGGCCTGCCCTTTGCTCGTGCTGACCACTCAGCAGTCCTGACCACAACCGGGTGCCAGGGCTGCAGATCAGACGTTTAGTGTTTGACTTACTAGAGCTTAGCGAGGAACCTGATAATCCTCATAGGATCTACGAACCCGAATGCGGACACGTGACACATACATCGCAAAGATAATCACACCCCATGCGCGACACCAATCAGGAAACTTAGGTCCGGGGTCGTCCTGTCTCCTCTCCTCTCCTCTCTCCTCTTTCTTTTATCCTCTCTCCTCTCTCTCCTATCCTCTCTTCTCTTCTCTCCTCTCTTCTCTTCTCTCCTCTCTCTTCTCTCCTCTCTTCTCTTCTCTCCTCTCTCTTCTCTCCTCTCTCTTCTCCTCT
>CAJNIZ010001897.1:12761-27661 GCA_905231905.1 Symbiodinium pilosum | reverse complement strand
AATGTACCACAATGGGGAGTATTCAATAGTCGGGGGTGGTGGAGTTTAATATTAGGGGGAGGTGATTTAACACCGCTAAGTGTGACAGGTGCCTACGTTTCACCATTTGTTGGCAGTCAAAAATTCAGCTGACAAAAAGGGATCAGAGCCCATCAGCCTTCCTTCTTTTGTCTGCTTTTGTTTATGAAGCTGTCGTTTCCCCCACGAAGGATTGGTGACATGCCGCCTATTGTGAGGGCCTTCCAGAGTGATGACCTAAACACAACAGTATGTAGAGCAAAAGCCTCTAAGTTCCTTACACAATTTGGAGTTTCTGATTGGGGTTATATAGGGATAATGGTGACATTGGGCTATTATAATAGGGTGATATATATATATATAGGGTTATATAGGGTTGATGGGGTTAGGAGATTATAGTGTAGGCTTTAGGTGCAGGGCCATCATTTTTCCTGCTATGGGCTGGACCAAGATGTCTGGCAGTTCTCGTTGGCTGTTTTTTCAAGTAACAGTCCTCCCCCCACTCAGCTAGTGGCTTGATAACGAGCTGGCTGGGAGATGGGTGTGATACTGTTGATAATAGAAATGCTATGGGACCATACTATAGTAGAGTACCCAAATTCCAAGGTAGAAGTACTAGGGTCACACAGCTAGGTCAACGTTGAGATGCAGCAGGATAGCAATAACAAGAGCATGACATTCATTGGCAAAACCAGCAGGTACAGCCATGCTAGCAACAGCAATTGTAAGCCTGTTCCTTGCCTGGCCCTGCAATAACTCATGCTCAAGCTTTAAAAGTGCGAGCATCAATGTTTCAGTCGCAAGCTCCAGATCGGGTGTTCAAGCTGATTGAAGGCACCATGAGTTACATCCCTTCACTTGCAGAAACATCTCTCACCAACAATCCCAACAGCTCATTGTTCAGGCTTGTGTCTAGCCCGAGCCTTCATTGCTCTGCGCGCCAATGGCTTGCGTGGATGCGGCATGGCCTATCTCCTGCTCTTGCCTCAGTCGTCACCATTGAGCAGCCATCATGACCCGCGGGGTCTCTCAAACTTGAAGTTGCGCCCCCTGTTAACGAGGGGAGCCCCATTTCGCGCCATTGGCGTTCTCGTTGGTTCCATATACTGCGGGCCCAAACTTAGCATGGAATATGCCATATGCGCTTCCACAAACACTAAACCGCGCGGATCCTCTTTCTGGGAAGTCGGGACTTTTGAAATATCTGTACTTTGGGACAGGCAATCCCCTCTCGCCTTTAGCAGAATTCCCCAGCCCCTAATAGCACAATTCGCCCTTCAATTTATAAGGGCGTTATAAGGGAAACATATGAAACATTGACCGCAAGGTGGGTCAGGAGTTTCATGGTGCGAGGAGATCAGAAGATTGCTGTCCAGCTACATACGTTGGAATACAAAAAATCCTGAACCCGCAAGTCCTAATCCTATGCCCCCTCGACTGCAGACTCGAAAGCCTAAATTAAACCACAGTCCGTACTGCCGAAGCTTGACTCTCCAAACCCCAAGCCCTAGTCCTCAAACCCTAACCCCGAGTACTGAGAGGTACTGTTGATGGCGTGACCACGGCAGAATTGATTTCGGGCCAATTGGAACGCACAGCTTGCCGATTGAACGCTTGTGTCACATGGTTTAGGATTTCAGAGTGAGGGTTGGGGTGTTGGTTTCCATAAATTTTGCATATGTCTGTATATGTATGAGAAGCATATAGGATTCATAGAAGGAGGTTATGAAGTGATTGAAAGAAGGTGTGCAGGGTCTAGGGAAGCCCAAGAGGGATGGACTTTTGCTCCAAGCCCTGTTCCATTGATCTATGCCTACCTTAACGAGACCCGTGAAGGGTTTCACGGGCTTCCTTACCTGTTACCTAATGTCTCCTGCATGGGTCCCACATTTTGCCGATCATAAGCTTCTTGTATAGGACTGCAGTAGGGTAGGGACAATGCTAAAGGCAATAAACACTTGCGGACGGCTTCAGCAGAAGTATGTGTTCATCCTTCATACTACCCTCCAGTATCCTGGGCGCATCCCAGATAGTAGAACAGTAGTACTTTGCCAGAACTTCTAGAAAGCCCGATTCCCCCAACATACTCTTCGGGATTCCCCATGTGAGCTATAGTCATAGTCTAAATCCTTAATGGGGGTTATATAGGGGAGTATTATAGGGCTTATTAGGGGGGATACCAGGAGTTTTGACTATAGCTCATATAGTAAGAATCGCAGATGAGTTCCACAAGTACGGCACAGCATCAGCATCGCTCTTCTGATCGAGGTCATTCTTGCAGAACGTCCCAACTTGCCCCGGCTCAGAGCGACCCCTGTAATTAGGGATTAGGGGTTTGCGTTTGGGTTTAGGGAGGGTTTGGGGGTTTAGGGGTTTAGCGTTCAGGGGTTTGGGGGTTCAGGGTTTCTCAAGGGTTCCTGGGTTGTACCCTTAGGGTCGTACCCCTAAACGGTTTCCCCAATAAGGCCCTAATATAGCCCTCATATGAGCACATGTAGTCTCCTTTGGAACCTTTCAAGGATCCCAAGAGCCAGGGGTACAACCTTAGGGCTGCAAGTCTAGAACCTTTAAGTTTAGGGATTTTGGGGTTTAGGGTTTAGGGTTGAGTTTAGGGATTTGTGGGTTTGAGGTTTCAAGGTTTAGGGCATATTAGCAATGATCGGATTGAAAGCTTAGAGAGGTTACATGGAGTATGTAGCGGTGTTCAAGATTGGTTTAGGGTGTAAATCTAAATGGAGAATCTCATGGAAAAGAATATGGAGCATGAAATGGAAACTGGGATTACATGGGGCTTATGTGATTTGGGGATTCCTTAGGTAGAGAGAAACCCAACTTATGATCAGCTCATATCTTACAGTCTCTTAGAGTTCGCATTACAGTCAGCACAAGGATCATATGGGTGTTTCCCCAAATTAGGGGTTCTGGGGGTCCCGAGAATCAGGAATTGTATTTTTGGGTCTATATTGGGGTTCCCCCTATTTATGGAAACTGTCATATGCTTGCTAGTAGGAAAGAAAGAACGACTCGCATGATCTTGAGAAAGCTGTATCAGGAATGATGAAGCATGATCAGATCCCGATTTGGTAGGCGTTCGAAAGCATGTGCTTTTGGGTTCCAAGTAAATTGCGGCCCCTCATGTCTTCGGCACCCCAAACGGACAACCCTCCATTCCAAGCCATACAAGCAAGCCATACAAGAGCAGTAGCAACGACAGCGAGAATGATAAGCGGCCTGCCCGAACTTAGAGCCTTGTTCAACCATCAGTTGGGCTAAGCCTAAGCCCTAAGCCCTAGATACGGGTGCCACCCCTGAACCCTAAACCCTTAAACTCTAAACCCTAAACTGTTGCTCCAAAGCCACCCTTCCTTTCGGACCCCGCCCCTCTCCCTCGGGTGCAGAGCAACTCTCAGCTTACCGGAGGGATGGTCAACATGGAGATCCGTATTTTGGGGTACCCTAATTATTCGGGCCGGTTTAGGGTTTAGGGCTTAGGGCTAAGGGTCTAGGTTTAGGGTTTAGGGGCCTCAGACAACCCATCCATATCCCCACGTAGTATAGTAGTTATCATTTCCTTTACCACTCCCCTTCATTTCTAAGTGCCCCATTATACGCTAGGTGGACTCCCCCCGCAATAATAGGGACTATAAGGGACGCTGGTGATTATTTTCGGGTCTTCCTATACTCCTGTCTATATCAATTTTTACAGGGTGGGAACTCTCAACCCTAAACCCATCATACAAGCCTCCCTCTCTTCAGCTCTGGGCCTCCACAAGGTCCTAAATGTTGGGGTTTTTAAGGTTAGGATCAAAGGGTTCAAGGTTTATGTGCGGAGTAGGGTACGTACGTACGCCTTAAAGATCTTTAATCCTCAACCTAAACCACTAAGAGGCCCAAAACCCCAAACCATAAGACCTAAACCCTAAACCATAAGACTCAAACCGTCTGGACGAGGATTGCCAGCAGACGGATCCGGTGCCAAGATGGTGCGGGCCACAGGGTCTGATCTTGCACTCTGTTTATTTAGGGATACTGGAAAAGAAAAATGGAAACTACTATTTAGGGTTTAGAGTCATATTGGGATAATGGAAAAGAAAATGGGAACTACTATAATTAGTTATGATATGGTATCTCATGGTATATTATAGTATGTTGTGAGTAAGGGGCTCCCCCAAAGTATGAATATGGGTAGTGCAAGCAATAAGTAAAGCCTGAAGGATTAGATTAGAAGTTCAGAGTTTGGGGTTTAGGTTGGCATGTTGGGGTTGGTTATCGAGCGGCTTTGTGCCCCCTCTTGCCAATGACACCCTTCGGGGTTTAGGGTTTAGGGTTTAGGGCCCAGCTCGTCCGTAATCAGCCGAAGCCTGCACCTTATCTGGAGGTTCAGAAGTTTGGAGTTCAGGGTTTAGGGATTCAGTGATAAAGAACAGGGTAGCAAAATTACCATTCTTTCAACCTAAACTCCATGAGCCCACATACTTCAAACCCTACAATCCCTAAAGCCCGCAAGCCCCGCAATCCCTGTAATCCACGTAAATTCTTAGATCACTCCCCATCCCATGATATTGAAAACCTTGCATGCTCTTGGTATACAAATACTTCAATGCCACAATTCCCCAGGTACAGGGTACGTAGGGCCATGGTTGATACAATGAGGGTCCAAGTACCTAAATAATAGGGGTTTAGGGCCCAAATACCATGAATGTTATAGTATTTGGGCCCTAAAACCCTATCATCTGGGTCCTTGGACCCTTATACAATCCCCCCTATATCCTTCTATATCCCCTAGAACTCCCTTAAAGGGACCCTATTATTTGGGTCCTTGGACCCTCAGGGATAGGGGATGAACTTGACCCTGGCACAGGGCATGGGCCGAGGAGAGCCGAGCTCGCACTCCTCGAGCTGCAGGTGCCTTGCAGGATTTGGGGCCAAGGATTTAAGATTGATTGTGTAGGATTTACCTAGACCCCCCAAGTACCCTCTATAGACCCTAGGTATCCCCAAATAGAACTCCCCTATGGTTTTGGAAATTCCTGGGCTCTTTAGCTCCCCTTATTATATTGATATAGACTATCCCTAGCTCCATAGCTCCCCCCAAAGGTATGGGTAGAGAAGCTACATAGACCCTATTTTAGGGTACTTGGGGGGTCCAGGTAGGGTTTAGGGTTTGGGATATACGGGTTTACAACGTTTTTTGGGGTTCACAGGTTATGCAGGGTTTGTAGAGTTCGAGCTGGCTCACTTGTAGGTATTCATGGGCAGGTTTTGTGGCGTTTACAGGGGTTTGGGGCTGGGTTGGCTGCCATGATGACATGATGTAAGCACTTGTTGAATCATTGGCGCTTCTTGGCGCGGTTCCCCCAAACGAGCACTTACTGTTTCACCATAGAGCTTAGCCCTTTCCTAGGGTATTTGGCACCCAAAACCATGGTTACGAACTTTCAGCCTACCATGACACCAAGAACACAACCTAGGCAACGAAGGAGGGATGCGTTAGAAGAGATACAGGAGGGTTGCCAACATTACCCTGCCCAAGCTAATTACTGTGGAAACTCGGGATGCCCTGTGCAGAGTGGTGCCCCTGAAAAAGGGCTTATCTGGGGTTAGATTGTGGCGGTATGAGCTTTTGTGGGATGGGAGTTCTAGAGCATATGAGCTACGGATTAAAGCTAGGTTTGGGGGGGGACGTATAAAGGGATGTAAAGGGGGCTCAGGGACACGTACAATACTATAACTGTAGCCCAGGGCTCAGAAACAGTTCCACGGATAGGACTGCTGCCGGCCTATATAGTTCTACGCTTAACACAACGCCCACTTTTCCGGGTCCCCGGCGAGCCGCACTGACTTTGACCACCACAACATCTCTCCCAAGTCGAATGCAGAAGCCAGATTACTTGGGGTTTAGGGTTTAGGGTTAGAGTTTAGGGTTTGCTGTGATATAGGGCTAAAGCAGAGATGGTCATGTCACAGAGTCGCCTCAAGTGTGTCGTGCTGTGCGACATGCTGATGTGGCTTGACCGCGGCTGGCCATCCAATATCATTCACCCACCCCACACCGTCCCATGCGCCCAAACCACCCAAAGCTATTCATATTAAGAATTAGGAGCTAAACTCAGTTAGGTCCATACTGGTCAACGCAAAAATCGTTTTTACAGCCAGCACCTCCTTGCTTCTACAAGTCAAGTTTTTTGACAGGCCCATGAAACCTGGGGCTGCTGGCGGTAAGCTGGAGGTTTTTTGAAGGGAGGTTCCGAAGGGCCCCGGGCTCCCGCAGGCCTCTACCCATGGAGAACTGGTACCGGGCCTCACGTGGGTTCTACCGTGCCCATGGCTGTTCTCAAGCATGTCCACATCGATGTGGAGGGGCATAGACCCTGCTCACAATCGTAGATGGGCGGCCTATACCTTGAGTTTAGGGTTGAAGGTTCCGAATATTCTTACAGCAGAGCATACTCCGAAACCCGATTCCCAGAAATCAGGCCCCTTCAGTGAACAGTGAACCGTATGATATCGTGTAGATGCCTGTATAAGTTCGACCATTCTATCTTCAAAGCAATGCTGGTAATCATGTGAACCGACACGGATAAGATTAAGCTCGGTTTCCATCCATTTTATGTTCTATTTTCCAATTTGATTCTCTCTTGTCCACGCCGAACCCCTACAGTAAAGCTAACCCTATACCCTAAATCCTAAGCCCTAAACCTTTGAGCGAGGGGCTTCTGAATCCAGCTCTCAAAGCAGTTCAAAGCGGGACTGGGCATATACCTGGTCTGGTAACCAGTGCAACAGTGCAGGCGTAAAAGTCCGCTGGCTTCAAAAAACCCTAAACCTTATCCCTCTTCGCTTCCCCCAGCTTCAGGCTGTGAACCTCTGGAGTGGGAGGAGATCCTTGAGGAAGGACATCAGCGCATGCCCACACAGGACTTATCTGGGGAGTCTGGGGGATTATGGGGGCTTAGCGATCTAGGGCCTTAGGGTGCAAGGCTTGGGTTGGGGATTTAGGGTTGCAACGCTTGGAGTTTGGGATGTTTTGGTTTTGCCCGGTGGGATTTACTTGCGTAGTTGCGGACGTTTTGTGGCTTGGGATTTGGGTTGTGGTTTGCGGGGTTAAGGGGTCGGTTTATCCGACGCGGACTTACTTGGTGAGTTCAAGTTTCGGGGCTGCGGGATTTAGAGTTGTAGTATGGGTTAGTTAGGGTCTACAGGGGGTTATTGAGGGCAATGAAGGTAGGGTTCAAATTTTGCGTTCCGGGCGTCGAGGTTCAGGAAATTGGGATTTGGGAGCCGGGGGTTTCGGGTCTTTCCTTAGAATGATGCAACGATTGCACATGAGTTTAACTGTCTTGAGGGTCCATGTAATCAGCCCGCAAGATCTTTGTCTATTCTGCGCGGGCTTGAAAAAGGTAGCTTAGGGTTCAGGGTTGGGGGTTGAGGGTAAAAGTATGAGGTCTAGGGCCTTCTGAGCAACCCATGGTAGTCGGACAGTGGTCTCAGTCACTGACATGAAGATATTCGCAGCTTGCCAGGCAAAGTCCCTTTGAAAGGTTGCCTGTGCACTGGTTTACGGTTTAGGGTTTAGGGCCTGAAGAAATCCATTATGATTGTCTGGATTCCTGGTATATGGTAGAGCAGACCTGAATACCTCAATTAGACCTCAAAAAAATATTGGTAATTATAGGTCCCCGTGATACGTATGCGCCGCTTCATAGTCCCGCAAGATCGATACGCCAAACCCCGTGCCGTCAAAGAGCCCTGCATCAACATCCAGGTGTCCGGCACGAAGGTTCACAGTTTGCTCTCCTTCGGCCAGGAAAGAGCCCTGAAGGGTTCAGCCCTGAAGGGTTCAGGTTTTGGGGCTTGATCGTAGTCTCCATTGTCTCTTCCAATATCCAGACATAACCCCTGTATAACCCCATTATATCCTCACAGGAGCCTTAAACCCGGGGGTCTCTCTTACCCATTGTGGCACCAGGAGTCAATCCGTGTAGCTGCGCGCTTTAGGCCACTGAGCCTGCTCGAAAGGCCCTGGGGGGGGCCCTGGACCGCAAGGGATCTATGGATTAAGGGGATTCGGGGTTCAGGGTTTAGGGTGCGTAAGAGGGATCCTATAAGGAAAAAATGATTGATTAAGGGGATTCAGAGTTTAGGGTTTAGGGTGCATGAGAGGCATTCTAGAAGGAAAAATGAGAACTACCCACATTGGAGTTGCTCGCGGGGGTTCCTCAGGGCGTTTTGCATTGAAAGATGAACTCATCATAGGGTGAGGAAGGGTCTCAAAAAGGGTGTGGTGCAAAAACAAATTGTGAAAGTGATATGTTTCAAGATTTTAGCCTAGCGTTTGAAGCTTGAATTGCAACAGACTGGATCAGATCCGAAACCCTAAATCCTAAACACTATAAATCCTAAACCCTAAACTGCTAGCAGATCTTGGTACCAAGGCCCTTCCCAAAGAAAAGGACAAGACTGCCTCCCAAAGGGGATTCCTTAAAATTGGAGTGTGGACTTTGGAGGGTCCCTATTCCAAGGAGTATGTGAGCCATAGTCTAAACTCCTTAACGGGGATTTCATAGGGGAGTATTATCGGGCTCACTTAGGGGGATACTAGGAGGTCAGATTATATCTCATATAGGAGAGTGGGATGTTTATGGAGGAACCTCACTTCGGGGAAGCTCACACACAGGTCTGCTCCCAACTTGTCGTTACCAGGTCAGTTTTGCAAATATCCGAACCTCAAACATGAACATGGAACTTGGAGCAATGTCTTAAGGGTGACATTTATGGATAGTTGGTAAGAAATTTCCCCCATTGTTTCGTATGGAGACCTATTCCTCAATCTCTGTGGAGGCCCTTCAAGGACTATATACCCAGCCTTACTATGCCTTACATCATCCTTACATCTCCTTTCGCGGGAGGTCATGCGAGGGATCCGATCCCGGCTGCCTCATCCTACATCAGTGTGTAAGACAGTTGCCCAGAGGGTCCATGTACCCAATAATTAGGTACTTGGGTTTTGGGTAGGGGTTATGTAGGGGAAACTACTATAGTGTATGGGGGTGATATAGGGATAACTGAAAATGGAAAGTACTATAGTGTATGGGGGTTATATAGGAATAATGAAACAGAAGAGGGATCTGAAAGTCTGAAAGGGAGGGAGGGATTGTTTTCGCCGCCACTTATCCTCGGAACCCTTATCCCTGAAACAAAAACTAACCCCCAATATGCTATAGTAGTTTCGATTTTCTTTTCCATTACCATCCCTATATAACCCCAATAGACCATAGTAGCTTGATTTCCATTTTCTTTTCCATGATCCCATAGGAACTAACCCCCCAGAACCCTCAACCCGAAAAACCCTGAAGCTAAATTGGCAGGGAGAGTGGCGGTGCAGAGAAAGTCTGCGTAGAGTTCAACCAGGATGGTCAGTTCCTGGGTTGTCATTCTCCAGGGCTTGCGTTTAGGTTTGAGGATTTGGATTTAGGATGTTGCGTGGGTTCAAGGCTTATGGTAGGGTTCAGGGCTTTCGGAACTGTTTAGTCTAGATTCTAGATGTACGCAAGCAACGTCACCAAAATGAAGAGACATGATTTCTGCAACGATTCTAGTAGAGCCCTGGCGTTGAATCCACCCAAGACGGCCCTACGACAGTGTCCTCGAGCTGTTTTGCTTCTCCGCTTCTCCAACCACCCACCCCAGACCCATTGAGTTCAGAGGTTTCAAAAGGGTGGCATGCAGCTAGAGCGGGCTCAAAGTGGAATTTGGCCACCAAATCAGAGGTGAGAAAGCACCGACTAGTGTAGCAGTAGAGTAGCCCATTTCGCATAAGTCATTAGGGGTATGTTTTGAGGGTTTCGTAAAATTCCCGTCAAATTTCACAAAGGACTGATGCCAGGAGCTTGATACATGTGGGATCCAGCGTTGGCTTCAGGAATTTAGAAGCCCATGACAAGTGGGTAGTTCTGTAGGTGGCTTCAAGCCCCCAGAACCGCAACCCCTCAACCCCCCAACCCTCACTGGCAAATTCGCGGAAAAAAGGAATCATAGTAGTTATAGTAATAAGCGTCGTAGTAGTAGTAGTAGTAGTAATTATTATTATTATTAGTAGTAGTAGTAGTAGTTAGTAGTAGTAGTAGTAGTAGTAGTAGCCAGTAACAACAGTATAATTGCAATCTCAACCCAGGTCATGTACTTTGCGAATGCAGAAGTTTCTCGGCTGCCTAGTCCATGGACAGGCCTAGGACGTTCTGGATGGGTTTATCAAGCAATCTCTAGCTGGTGTGTAGCAGCAGGCCGGTAGGGGTAGAGAGTTTAGGGTTTAGGGGTTTAAGGCTTAGAGTTTAGGGCGATATATTCAAGCTTTATCCCCAGCCATCCAAAAAGTCCAAGGGTAGATGTTATTTACGGACCTGGACCAAAGACAGGTACCATTGATGGACTTCGAGTCTCAGCGAACAGACATTTACCTTCATGGACCCTTCAGGTAGATTTTTTGAAATTGCCCACTCAAACTGTAAACCCTAAGCCTCACATGAGCTACTGTCAATATCAGGCTTACCAAGGGGAGTAGTTTAGTATAGTCCCTAGTAGATCTCCAAAAAGTATTCTATTCCCAACAAGAGGGACTAATGTCCATTCACTACATGCGGAAATATTGGCCGTAGCTCGCATGATTTTGTCTGCCATACCCTGATCGCTGCAAGGACGCACGGAATCTGTGAGTTTCCCTTCGCCTACGACCATCTTTTTCAGCCAGAAGCTTCGCAATATGATGCTTCTTGTTCTGTGGAAAATGGGTTTTGGGTTCAGGGATGTTACCCCATGATGGAGAATATCAAATGGGGTTGCACAGTAAATCCCAGTATGGATTTAAAGTGAGGATAGGCCCGCAAGTGCATCACCACCTCCATTTCTTGGGAAAAACGATGAAGAGGGCCGAAAACAAAGGCAATGTTCAAGAGGGCACAGCTCTGAGTTTCCACCCCAAATGCTAAACCCTAAGCCCCAAAACCCTAAACCTCTAAACCCTAAAGCCTTACACCCCTCAACCCTACACCCCTCAACCCTACAACTCACCCCGGAAACCCTCAACCCTAAAACCCTCAAATCTAAAACCCTAAACCCTCAACCCTAAAACCCTCAATCCTAAAACCCTCAACCCTAAAACCCTAAACCCTAAAACCTTCAACCGTAAAAACATAAAACCCGAAACCCTAAAACCCTCAAACCCGGAAACCCTAAACCCTAAAACCCTCAACCCCTACAACCCTGAAACCCTAAAACCCTGGGCATCCATTTTCTTTTCCATTCTGCCTATATAACACCTGTATAATATGACCCCTATAGTAGCTTCTTGTCCAAATGGACAAGAACATGGACAATTGCAAGAACTCTGGGGGCATAGAATGGATCATAGGGCTTAGGGTGTCCTAATATTAGTGGCACCTTTTGGGGGGGTCCCTATAATGAGGATCATAGTACTTTGGGGGCTTTATTGCCCCATGATAAGGGAGACTACCACTGAAATTGAAATGGAAAGTATCATAAAGAAACAGTTTCTACTGGGGAAATGGATAATGTGGGATCTATTGAGGTCCCCCATCACGGAAACTACCACGTGAGATGAAAACTTTAGGGATTCGGGCCCATATTCGGGCCCATCAGCAGAAACAAGTAGAAAGGAAGATAGACTGCGACGTGGACCTGTGGGTATATATGAGGGTTGTACAAGGATTCATTATTACTGGTTAATGCAAGGATTTTGAGAATCCCAACCCCCCAAATTGGGACCCTCTTATTGCAGTCATGATACTCATGTGATAATTCTAGGGTTCTAATTTTGTGGGTCGGGGTTCCGAAAACCCACCTACGTACTGAGGCCTGTCTAGCAAATAACCTGGAAGCTTTCTGGGTCTGAGTCTCAGTATTCTAGGTATATAGGATGAAGCCCGAACTTTTGGGTACATAAAATGCAAACCCTACACCCTAAACCCCTCAACCCTAAACACTTTAAATACTCCGTAGACAAGCCTTAGCTGCTGGGTGCCCAAGGTTTATAGAGCCGTCGCGCAGCCGATTGTTGAAGGAGTCATCCATGGATGCTTGGCGTGCAGGGTTGCAAGATGTTTCTGGGTGGCTGTTAAGGAACGTAAATGAAGTGGCCGTTATATCCCTATAATGGTCGCCTTGTTCAAGTTCATTCATTTCAACCCAAGCTTTTGTTGGGCCAGGCGTCCGTTTCACTTTCTAGGGCCCTGTGTTGATGACACTTACAGACTAGACCCTAAACCCTAAGCCCTGAACCACCCTAAGCCCAAAGCCTGGAACTCTAAGCCCAAGCCCTACACCCCTAAATCCTAACCCCCAAATGCAAGCTGTAAATCCTAAACCCTAAGCCCAAGACCTCAACCCTAGACTGAGGGTACAACGGGGCAATCCTGGCCTATGGCCAGACGGGAAGCGGCAAGACGCACACCATGCTGCATGGTGCAACTTTCTTGGGTGTAACGTAGGTAGGGTTCAGTGGGTAGGGTTTTGTGTTTATAGGATTTAGGATGGATGGTGCAGTTTGCAAAGTAGGGTGTTATTGGAGTATGAAGACACTAGAGTTCCAGAAGGATTATAGGGTAGTAGTTTTGGTAATTGTTCAGACTTCTACATGGCGTTGGATATTGATCCAACGTGAGAACAGTCCTTCCAATGTGCCAAATCAGGTCTTGCATACGATTGTAAAAGTGGGGGGCAATATCCAACAAACCCAAAACCCTAACCCCTAAACCCTACAACCTAAAACCCTACCCTAAACCCATTGGTAGTGTTGGGCTTTGGGGCGGGGAGTGCATTGTATGTTGCATATTGGGGTTTCGCAGCATAGGGGCTATAAAGGGACTACATAGGGATAATGGAAAAACAATGGAAACTACTATAGGGGTTGTATTTCATAGGGGACTGTAAAGGGGGACTGGAAGAGAAAATGGCAACAACTATTGGGGTTACATTTTATAGGGGTTGTAAAGGGATAATGGAAATCACATGGAAACTACTATTTGGAGTTTAGGGTTTAGGGTTTAGCGTTCAGAGTCTGGTTTTGGGGGCTTACGGTATAAAGAATTATACTGATCTGCTGATCTACAGGGTTTAGGGTTCAGAGTTTGGGGTTTGGGTTTTACGATTTTCGGTTTGTTTGTGTGTTTATGGTTGGGTACAGGTCGTTCTCTTTTGGATGAGAAAGGGACCCTAGTCTGTTGCGCAAGCCGACAAGGGATTATTGCAACTGGGGGCTTCCCAACATTAGGGGCACTTTTTGGGGGGTCCCTATAAGAAGGACTATAAAAAATTGCAGTCAATACTGGGGTTGTTCCTATTGAGGGAAACTCCAGGATGCCCAAGGCACATACACTGCCCCTCATTTGAGGTTTGGACCCTGCGCCAAAGCCTATGCGGACGTTCGCGTCCGCACCTTACACATTATGACGTACTGCGCGGCTGCGTGGATGAACATGGGCCTTGGTCAACAGTAGTGGTTTATCTCAAGAGGATTCAGCTGGAATCATTTAGAGTTGTTTGGGACTTATCGTTGCAAGAGGTCTTTGCTGAAGATCTGTAATAAGTTGCAACGAGTGTGGAGTACAGCATACTTCAAGATGCCAGAAGAAGAGCGCGCTGAGGATTTAGACTCCCAACACATCGGCATTGTTCCTCGCGCGCTTCAGGCTTGGCTATTCTAAGGCTCCCGCGGTTTGTACCAAGTATTCTGCATGACCTTAGAATACTGAAAGGCAGAATTCCCACGGTTCAGGCTACTGAGGGTGAAATGCAGCCTCCTTGACTGCAGGACTGTGCCGGTCAAAGGAAGCGGCTAGTACGCAGGTTGAGGGTTTCGCGATGGCAAAGCCAAGCAGGATTGCCAGAGTATATGTAGGGATAATATCCCCCAATCATGGAGAATCAAATGGAAAATAGAATGGAAGATGAAATGGCAACCAGGAATATAGGGGTTATGTACATGTTATTGTTTTATGATGATTGTTTTATGATGGGTCCGCCGTGAAATCAGGGCTTGCTCCAAGTCGGAGAAACTGCGTTGGCATCAAAAACTAGAAAAGGGTAGTCCTGCTCAATCTAGTGTTATTCTTCCCTTCCTGCTTGGTTTACCCTCTCTTCGTAGTGCTACAAGCCGTTGATGTGTTTACTGGCATGGTCACTCACTAGGTTTGTCTACCAGAATTTGGGGTTTCAGCATGCAGGAGTTGGTCGACTACGCTGCCAACACGGACGGCCTTGTGCAGCTTCGAGCATCGTATGCTGGAGACCCAGAGCATCGTGAATGCTATCACAAGTAGTCTGAGTGCTCATGTCATGTCCAGTGTATCTGTGGGGCCCAGATTCTTAGAAACTGTGATAGCAAGCGCTTTGTGATAGTGACTTGGACTATGAGCACTTGCCAGAAACGCGATCAAGACAGGTCCTGCGAATGTTCGATATGTTAACATCAAGAGCTTTTTGACGGGATGCGCATCGCATTACTGCTGACATGCTCTGTGTTTCAACAGCTGCCATCTGCGCGTGGAAGATTGGCGCAGAGACATCATCATCATCATCATCATCATCCTCGTCGTCGTAGTCATCACCACATCAGGAAGTGTAAGCTATGGAGCATCCTGGATGTTGGGTGTTTTTGTGCTACTTGAAACTGGAGACATTGTTACTCATCCATATTGCTGCCTTTTTTTTCGGCACAACCAGGGTCATGTTGTTCTTGACGAAAAGAGTCGGTAGTTTTAGCAGTCTTCCATCACCATGCCTATAGAACGCTGCTGTTTTCAAGCAGTTCAGCTCATCCCTGCGGGTTTTTCTGACTATGATTGAGAAATACCCTAAGGGTCCAAGGA
>CAJNIZ010001896.1:278-27666 GCA_905231905.1 Symbiodinium pilosum | reverse complement strand
TTGTTGTTGTTGTGGTGGTGGTTGTGGTTGTGGTTGTGGTTGTTGTTGTTATTGTTGTTGTTGTTGTTGTTGTTGTTGTTGTGGTTGTCGTCGTCGTCGTCGTCGTCGTCGTCGTCGTCGTCGTCGTCGTGGTTGTTGTTGTTGTTGTTGTTGTTGTTGTGTCTTATGGTGCTGGTTTCGTATCCCACTTATTAGGTAATTCCCCTTTACAGCAACAGTTAACACAAATGTGAATCGGAGTTGTGCTGGCCCTGAGTCAAGCGGCTTTCAGGACCGATGCTGACGGGGGAGTCCCAACCCATGAACTTATTTTGCACTTTTCTTTCGAGTCAACTGGAACTTTGGAAACGTTAGCCCGATTTGTCTATGCAGAATCAACCGGCTTGCGTTTTTGTCGAGCTTTGGTTTCTACTCGCCACTATCTATCAGAAAGGCAATTGCTCATGAAGCCCTTGATAGTCTGACTTGGGGCCCAATCTAGGGGTTATGCCGGGATAGAAGTGGATAATGGAAAAGAATGTGGAAACTCCTATTTGAGGTTTAAAGCCTAGGGTCTCCCAAAATTTGGGGTACTTTTTTGAGGGTCCTCATTCTGCGGATCGAACGGTCTCTATCGGGGTCCTCGTGTTTACGCAAATAACTACATATCCCTTAAGCATGCGCGGTTTTTGCAGAAGCTGGTTCCTTTTCTTCGAAGAAGACTGGACCGTCATTAATTGTGCCTTCGCTGTGCGAAGTAAGCTGCAACAAATGAAGCTGCCTAGGGTTTGGGGTGTAGATTGGGTACTGCCCCCACCCATGAACAGCTGGATAATCTTTGTATTATCATTGTGTTTAGCCCTTAATATGACCCCGATCATAGACTGTTTATGGGTGGGGACAGTACCCAAGGTTTAGAGTTTAAGGTTGGAAGGAGTGATTGGGCCACTATGGTAGTCCGCACATGATCCGGTCAACTCGTCCCTATAGCCCTTCCCCAGTTCCTACCAAGCACTAGGGAGCATATCCTAATCCGTCAGCCCTAGACACTAAGTTGAAAACGTTGCTTTCCTTCAAAACCTACACCCTAAACCCTAAACCGCCTAAACCCTAAACTCTACACCCTAAAAACGTGTTTTGGAGTTTTCAGAGCTAAGCCCGGCGCAGGACAGCTAGGGAAAATGCATACCCTGAAGCAGAACCCTCAAGCTCGGTACTCAATCATGGAACTCTCATTCCACACGAAAACATATGGGGGTTTCCCAAAACTAGGAGTATCATTTTGAGTATTTTGGGGGCTATATTGGGATCCCCTTATTTTGGGAAACTACTTTTTTTCACCGCTTTCCACAATAATCAGGTCATGTATATAAACGCCGACAACAGCAACAACAACAACAGCAGCAGCAGCAGCAGCAGCTGCAACAACAACCACATAGTCAACGTTGGGCCAATAGAGGCATATGAATCTATAGGGACCCCAATTCCGCAAGCTAAGAGGCTGAATGAACTTCAGAAGCCCTTCGAACCTACAGACTTGAACAGGGGTTTAGGGTTTAGGGTTCATCCCTCAACCTTGAACCCTCACCCATACGACCTAAGCCATAAATCCACAGATTCTCCGGCGCAAAGCTCTAAAATCTTGGCCCAAACCTTAATTTCAGAGCCCGAGACGGAGAGTTCCAACTTGTAAGCTACAACGGCTACAAAGGGTATCTATAGTAAGGGTGGGTCTAGGGTTTAGCGTAGGTTGGGGAGTATGTGCAACCCTCAAGGGCAAAGCAGCAGACCTACAAAGCGTTCTCTTTTTAACATCTCTTTCGTCTTTCCTAATTAATTAGCTTCCAGACATGTCCCGTAAATCTTCATCATGAGCCCTTTTTCAATAATCCCCCTAAACCCTAAACCCTAAATCCTGACCGTGGGAACCCCGTACAGTACGCATTGGGAGAAACTCTAAACCCTTTTAGAACCCTAAGCCTCTAAACCTTAAACCCTCAACCCTACAAACCCTAAACCCTATTAGGGGAATTTTTTCTTTGCCCTGCGACTCATGATGTGGCCCTGCCGGCGTGCGGTGTGGCAGATACCAGGCCTCCCATAGGGCTTAGGGCTTCGAGGGTTTAGGGTTTCAGGGTTTTAAGGGTTTTAGGATTTAGGGTTTAGGGCCTAGGTTTATGGGCAGTTCAGGGCAATTATGAACCAACTGTTACGGTACTTTCAGCCCTCTAAATCCCCTAACTTGGTTATAAGGGCTATGAGTATTTGTCATAGTTGGGTTATAGTTACCCCTGCAAGTAGGGCTCTTCCATAACATGGAAAAAGTCCCCCATACTTACTCAAACATCGCACGCAATACCCTTATTCTGCACACCTCAAGCAGCAACCCCAATGTACTGGGAATCCCCGTTTAGAGTTTCGTCTTTTCAGGGTGGGTAAGTCATAATTCGGCCATACCCTATAGTCCCTTTTTTGCTCCTTTTCCAGATAACACAACATCGCGTTTGGGAAAATGGCTACTTTTGGTTTTGAATGTCCATCAGCGCTTAGCACAAGGCATCCTCGGATTCAGAAAGTCAAAGTCTACTGCCCAGAAGATCTGGAGCGTCCGTACAGGACACTTGTAGACTTGTAGACACTCGTACAAGCGGTGTCACTTTAAACCCTAAACCCCTCAACCCCAAACGTGCATACCTTCTCAAACCCAGCTTTGTAGGATCAGGGGACTAGGCCCCAGTTATACCAATTACCACTCTACTTGCTAGGTGCCCTCACGCCTCCCAGCATTGGATATCAAACTCAGACCAGGAGATTTCAACCCAGAGGCGCAACACTCCCTGGACTACACAATTTCCGAGATCCATAAGAACCCATAGTCCCCCTTAAGTAGATAGAATATGGAGTATAGGGGGGGTCTTATTATCATATACCCAAAGCCATGTTGTATCTACTTAAGGCGGACTCTAACCCAAAGCTGTAAGCCCCAAACCCTAGACCCCAAACCCCCGAACCTTGAGCTGTCAAACCACCCCAAACTCGGGACCCCAACCCCCCAAACACTAAACAAACCCATGAAAACAGAATCGCTCGACCCTAAACCTGAGAACCTCCAGTTACCATTTTATGCCTAGTTTCTTTTGTATTTGATTCCTCCTATTGACTTCTAAATCCCAAAAATGTCCATATATGATCCTACCAAACTCTTCAAGCGCGTTCAGCCCCTCAAGCAGCCATCAACCGGCGAATGGGAGTTTCATGCGAAAGCCAGCTTCTCAAGTTTGCGCGCAAAGTTCTTGCTGCCCTGCACAGTCTACCTGAAACGTTGCGGAATACTGGGTTTAGGGTTTAAGGCGGATGATTCCTTTCCAACCTTTGCGTCGGTCGCCCGATTTCCTGATTAGCTTCAAAACCGCACAGAAGCCAATCGAACTTCCAACCAGAGGTTTGTAATAGGATAGCATGACCTCAATCCTTTGCCCCTAAACCCAAATCCTAAACCCTAAGCCCTACACCCCAATACCCTCAACCTAATCCCTGAGCTCTAATCCCTAAACTCCAAACCCCATAAACCCTACGCCCTAAGCCCTAAGACCCCAAACCCTAAAACCCCCATGAGCTGCATCCACTTGGCAGGCTTCGGGGTTGCAGAGTTGCGGTTGCCGAGGCCTGGGGTCTCCTCCATCACAATGTGCAATGGGTGTTTACCCTCATCCCCGTAGTCTTCTCAGGAATTTAAGAATTCAGTTGCAATATGAACTTAAGGGTTGATTGAAACGAAATAGTTTGGTGGTGGGTCTAGCAGGATTACCGATCTAAAGGAAACGCCGCAAATGGCTTCCATATGTAGAGGCTACGGGGTCCATGGGTTCAGGGTTCGGGTAGGATTCATAAACACATGTGATGTTGGGGGAATATCCTGAAGATCAGGGGCGAGAAAGTTACGAAAGGGACGCTAAATTTAACACCGAGCATAGGGAAGAACATGCGCAGAGATACGAGTTAAGGACTTAAACTCAGCCCCAGATTCAAAGGATATTTGCCACAACAAGTTTTTTTCCGGCCACTGAAACGTTTTTTCCTTCTTTTGCGTGGCTTCAGCTACTTTACAAACATCTGATTCTGCGGAGAAGCGGGAGTTACTTGAATGATATTGAGGTTGGGTTTCGTGTTCAAGATGCAAGCACCTTGCTTGTTCCTAGCGGGGTGTAAGGGAAGATAATCCCCATAGTCCTACATAATGTATTCCCTTATTCCCCACCAGCCCTAAACCCTTCTACAATATACTCCCTTAAACCCTAACACAACAGATCTTCTTATTCCTTACAAAAAAACCAGTAAGGTATCCGGACCTCCAGCCCTCCCTTTCGGAGAAGGTTCTAGACGAGCTTGATCGACGATCCAGCAGGATACTGTTGGTGAGTGCAAAAAATGCATACAAGTACCAACTTTCACCCTCAGCCCTAGACACTAAACCCTAAACTCCTAAACCCTGAACCCCTAAACCCTAAACCCCCTGAGCCCTAGAGCCAGCCGCATAGTTCCAAGTAACCCTTTCTAGTCAACCCGAGACTGTTCTGCAATCTCAGGGCTCAACACTCAGTACTAGAAGGTTTCAGGGCTCAAGTATTGCAACATCGCGTATTCAGCTTTGCCATGTAGCTGTAGGCTCTTGGTGAAAAATGCGGAGCAATCCAACGATGCCAGTCCGAATCCCACAGACCCCTAAGCCTGCGAACCCCAAGGCCAACTTGGAGGGTTAGGGGGGCCTTAGCATGTATAGTTCTAAGCCTTATAAACCATATATAGTAAGCCCACTTATCCCCATTATAAACCTTCTTACTAAGTCCCCATGGCCCTCCAAGAAACTCCCTACAGGCGCTGCCTCGCGACGCGCCTGGGCTGCGCGTCTGGGTGTAGCAACGGACAAGGCCCCTGGGCGAGGGCCGGGAGAGGGCTTCGGATTTCGGTTCGGGCCATAAGTGCCCGAAACCCTCTATACCCCGAATATAGACCTTTGTTCCCCCGATACAAATCCCCTGCATTGGGCTTCTTATGAACTTGATCCTGGAACATCCACAGCTTTGGCTGTAGAGGTTGAGGTGTGGACCGGCGGAGGAAGGCTCCATTTGGCAACCATTTTTGTTGCTAACGCCACGTAACATGCCCTCCTTGATGAAGAAGGGCGCTCACCGGCAGAATTATAACCAAGCTCCACTATTCTAGGCTCCGATAGCCTAAAAGGAAGAGTAAAGCATGCTAAGCACAAGTAGCGCAATGAAGTGGAAGTAGAAACAGCCAGAGTAAGAAGTGGGAGCATGGTGTGCTAGAGGAAGAGGAATGAGAAGCAGATGTAGAGAGTAGAATAAGAGTAAGCAGTGAGAGTACGAGAAGCAAGGGTAAAAGGATCTCTTCTTTACTTATTTCATAGCAGAATCAGCTCTCCCATTAATTTGAGAGTAGCCACTATCTTTATTTTGGATTTGAGGTATCAGAATTTTAGCTTTATGTATGCCTTTCTGTTTTGGGGTCTGGAACTTTTGTTCTTTACGTCTTGGGTTTTTTGGGACCAAAGCTGCCTTTGCCGTTCAAGTGTTCGTAGACACCTGATTTTGCAAAATAAATTCTTTAAACCAACGGGGGCTTATGATCGAGAGCATGGATGAAGCCCTAAAACCTCTATGCTAAACAGGGTGGTCAAGTCTTGAGTGTCTCTGGCGTGTCCGTACACTCCCCCAAATGAACATGGAACCCTGAAAAGGGCATTGTCCATGAAAATGGTGTGTATATGATTTGCCCGTGTTTTCGTCAGAGTTTAGGGTTGAGCAGAAGAGTTGCAGTAGGGCTGAAGATTGGTGCACCTAATACCTAACCCTAATCTGGGTCTCACTGCGATGAGGGTTGTGAGGCTTCAAGCAATTACGGCTAACTCACAGCATAGGGGCTCGGCTCATTCGTTGGCACTTCCTTCAGACTTGCAGTATTCCTTCACTGCCCCATCATGCTTGAAAACCGCGCCGCATCTACCCTCACAAGAAGCAAGTGTGGGACCCCGAATGGGTTTCTATCAAAAAGAATAGTCTTCAGGGACTTGTTTCCAGGTTCTGTGTCATGTTTCTTGAGGCTAGTGCTCTACCACATAATTAAATCATATTCTTTCAAGCCTAGATCCTAGACTAGACAGTAACCTCGGAGCTCCAAACCCCAAACCTGAAACCCTAAACCCGTAGCCTTAAACATGTATCCTATACTTTCTGGCATAAGATCTAGAATTTATGAAGCCATGAGAATTTCCAAGCTTTGAGCCTTCAAACTCATGCATCCGTTGACCCTCAACCCCCCAAAACACTATGAGCTTCCCTCAAAATGACTACCTCTGCCCTAAATCACCAAGCCTGGACACCTGAAAGCAATTTCACCAAGCGCCAATATGAGCTATAGTCTAAACTCCTTAAGCGGGGATCGTATAGGGGGCTATGTAGAGGCTTATTACAGGGCTTGTTAAGGGGGATGCTAGGAGTTTAGACTATAGCTCATATTGTGGATGGTCCTGAGTAGTGCAAGATTTCCTCCATCCACCATGGGCAACCGCACCAGGTTTACAGTTTAGGCCGGGTCTGTATAATCATCACAGTGGTGCTAAGCGCTTGCTCTGAAGCCTGCACCTCTTAACCCTCAACCCAGGAAACCTGAAAATTTCTAAGCACCCACAGCACCCCTTCCCTTTCCGACAATAACCTATATTGCCAACCTTGCATTACATGAAATCATCTCTTTTGCCACGAACTCCACAGCCCAAATCCAGAATGTCTAAAGCCTTGAAATCCGAAACAGCGATCCTCAAACAAAATTCCCTACGTACGTACATACATGCATACATGCATACCTGGATACGTTACATAGATACCCACTCGCGCACATACGTATGAGACTTGTATAAGCGCTTGTGAAGGAAGTACATCTAGGATCTCTGTTAGGTCTGGCCGAACGCACATGGGTGCGAAGGCTTGCAACGGCCAGCGCCACCGCGCAAGCGCCGGAGGAGGGGTGCATCTTTTTTTTAAGCTTGGGCCATAGTTGGAAACCGTTTTGCAATATTGCTATATCACAACCCCAAGAGAAATTCAAAATTTTCTTCTAAGCCCGGTAATGACCCCAGTTATCCCATTGTTGACCTGGCACGGAGTCGTTGTGTATTGTTGATCTACTTACTAAGACGCCCTGACGCCAGACCCTTAATCCTGTGAGGCAGAAAGAGCTATAGTCTAAACTCCTAGTATTCCCCTTAATGGCCCCTATAGTGGTCCCTTATATGCCGTTTCCGGCCCGAAACTCTAAACTCTGGACCCTGCCCTCTGAACTACTCAGCTCGGAGCCATAAGCCTTAAACCCTGGATGTAAAGAGGCCTCGGTGCGACCTCCGTGGCAGCAGTGGCAGGAGTTGCGGGATGGGTTTTGGAAGGCATGGGTGGGGTGAAGGGATGGCTTATGGTCTAAGGTTTAGGTTTACGGTTTAGGGTTCAGGAGGAATTGAAGGAGGAATACTATTGGTAATGTCCGGCTTTAGGACTAAAGTTTTGGACTTCGGGATTTAGGCCGTGTCGTTGGAACTAGAAGGAACATCCAGGCTTCCGGGCTCGGGGCTAAGGCCTTTAGGTATAACCAGAAGAAGTGGTAAAAAGCGTTCAGGGTCTAAAAATTTTTCGGGAGTTTGGAGGAAGAGGTTAAGGTAGAGGGTGGAGAGATAGCCATGATAGTGCTGTGGTGTAGGTCTAGGGTTTGGGGTAGAAACATGATGCAGTAGCAACGGCCGTCGCCCTAACCGTTGCCTTGTCCGTTAGTTGGATTACCGCTGGAACGCCTGGGCACATTCCATAGGTAGTGAACAACCTTATGCTGCCAAGCACGGCTGAGATGTTTCCAGCGTTGCAAGTGAAGTGTCGAGCTGAATGATTGTGGTCTCAATACTTGGCCGCTGAGATAGTAAAAGCTACAGGAGGGACAGCGCATCAAGCTGGCGCCAAACGATTGTGTGGGTGTGTGCCACCAAAAGGAAGATGCTCACTGCCGAATGGCCCATTTCTAAAGGGACTCTACTGGGAACCCCAAACAGCTCCTATTACATTCCTACAACATTCTTGGGGTTCCCTGTTTGGGGTTCCCATTAGACGTTAGAACCCTTTTAACCTCCACTCTCACCGCGACTTGTCATTGTCACTGAGTCTGGCCAATCTGGCCATCTTGTTATTGTGCATAGACCCTAAACCCTAAAAACCTTAAAAACAGTCAAGCCACTAAATCCTCAAAATCCTCAACCCCAAAACCCTAAAGCCCTAAACCTTCTTGGCACTTCAGGGTCCAGGGCTGACCAGTAAACCTTCAAAGCCCAATTTGAGAGCCCTAAACCTAAAGTGTTTAATTAGTTCCAGATTAACAACATCGAGTCCTAAGCTTTCATCCCCATTCCAAACCTTACGGCTGCACGTGCCAAAACTTGGTTTTATATCCTTTCATGGTTTGATCCTCACAACACGGCGGGGCAAACGTCACCATGATTCAGGTACAAACAGCTAATTCTACAATCCCATGTCGAGAGGGGAACCTAGAGTCAAATTGCTAAGCCAGAACATTACAGCAACATCCCTGCAGTGGCCACATACAATCTTCACAAGCCCTTGCTAAGATGGGCCCCTACAAAGCACCAAAATCCTAAAAAATCCTAAGCCCTTAGTCCCCAACTCCCCAAACAACAACCTCTCGCACAGGTAAGCCTCTAACTCCCAAATCCCAAGTACAAATCCTCAATGGTAGAAAACCCCGGACACGATGCGCCAAGAGGACCCCTGGCAGCCCCTACGGCCTTGACATCCCCAAACCCTTAACCCTAAACCCAGAGGTCTGCTTTTGTTGAGCAGTCCTTACACCTAAGCCCTAATCTGTTACAAGGAGCACTGGCCTGCGGAGAAAGTCCAGGAGGGCCTGCTTAGTGGGCAAATTGTCCGTGGCAGGTGCGCGATTTCAGGGTTGAGAAGCAAACCTCAAACTGTACTCTCCCGAGGATTTTCAGTTTCGGGGTTTCAGGGTTGGCCTTATCTATGCATTTCGCGTGTGCTTTTGGGGTCATAGGGGTTCCGAGAAGAGCAGGAGCGCACCGATAGGCACTTCGGTACCTTTGATGTTTTGGCAGCTGTTGCCCAAGTTGTCATTTCGCAAGAATGGTGATGTGGGTTGAGCCTGTCGTGCACGATCTGCCGCGTGAGAAGCGCCAAGATTGTTGGAGCTCCAGTGCCCGGACGTTTGGCGCCAGCGTTTGCCTGGCAGGAGGAAGTTGGGCTTGTTTTCGGGCATGTGCAATGGAAATCAAGGCACCGGTACCAAAACTTCGCATTGAGGCCGATGTTAGCTGGATGGGCAAACTGCAAGCGAGCAGTCTCACATTTTTGGAGGCCGTATTGGGAGGCAGACAGAATGCTGCCAGGGGCACTGGTCCAGGCTTTAGGTGAGCAGCTGGTCTGCTCCAAGACGTCCTGGTGAACCAAGAAGCTCCTAATCCCTAAGCCTTCAGACATTTTAGAGCATGGGGGAATGATATCCCTCATCTGAGTCAATGTGAGTTTAGGGCCACGTGATTGAGGGTTTGGGAATTAAGGTTACATCATTGCTTATTTCCCTATCATTCTCCAGTCCAGCGAAAATAAGAGCTTGCATCATGCTGTCTTGAATCCTTAAGCCTTAAACCCTGAACCCTGAACCCGACACCCTAAACCCTAAATCGTTTGAGGGCTGCTCGATGGCAGTCATCCGCATGCTACACTAATGCCTGTCCTGCCTTGCGGAGGCTAACAAACCAGGGAGGGGGTTTAGGGCTTAGGGTTTAAGTTTCAAGGTTCAGGGTTTAGGGTTTAAGGTTCAGGGTTTAAGGTTTAGAGTTTAGGATTTAAGGTTTTGGGTTCGGGTTTAAGGTTTAGGGTTAAGGGTTCATGGTTTGAGGTTGCCCTACTTAGACGTACTGTTCCATGAGGACGGTGCGCTACGATTCATTGGAGAAGGGAGAGACGGAGTCTAGCACTGACTTGAAAAACTGCCAGCATATATCAAGGACTTCAAGCTGTTGAGTTGGGATGTTGCCATGGGATTCTTAAAGCCACTGGTTTCCGGGGTAGTCAACTTTTCGAGCTAACTGGGCCTAGAAACATTTGCCTGCATCACGCATGCCTGCATGTGAATTGCACTTCCTGCGAAGTCCAAAGCAGAGTGTTTAGGGCTCGGGTTTAGTAGACTTCTAGGCCGCTTCCACGTCAGGGGTGCGGCTACCTAAGCAAGAAATCTGTCTTCCGACTGAAGCCTCAAACCTGGGCAAGCGAACCTTGAATCGCCAATATCCTTAAACCCTATTTACATTCGAAACCTAAACCCTAAAATGTTTCCAGTAGAACTTCCAGTAGATGATCCTAACTCGCTTGCTTCCTTTTGTGGGGTACAAGAGCCAAGATCCTCATTCATCATGATTGAAGGCTGGAGCTATATGTAGTGAAATACACGATAAGATATTATATTCTAGAACCCTAAGCCCTAAACCGAATTGTTTTATAGTAGAATGGAGCATCAAGCTTCAGCACCTTCATTCGGAAGCTCTTGGCCCACCCTTGCCTTCAACAAAAAGAAAGGAACATTCACTCTATATATATAGAGAGAGAGAGAGAGAGATCTCTATATATAGGGGTTTAGGGTTTAGGCGGTTTAGGCTTTAGGGGTTAGGGTCTATGATTTTGGGTTTAGAGTTTAGGATTTAGAGTTTAGGGTTTAGGGTTATAGCCATCTCCCTATAGCATTCTAGATAACACTAATGTTTCGTAATTCGCCTGCCTAGGCTTTAGGGTCGAAGGCAGACGTACGTGAGTCGTCCTGCATGCCCCCAACCTACAACAAAGATAGTCCCCCTTGATAAGAACACAGTAATGTAGTAGCCGGTACATGACTGTCATAGGGTGTAGGCAAGTAAGCATTGAAATCAGGACTCGAGAGCTGCTTAAGTTTCATGTGCAAGAGACAGCTGAGTAGTATTTTATGTGGGGATACTTTGCTGCCGCATACAGAGTAAGATTATAGCCTCCTTTTGGGTATGTCATTTATACAAAGAATCTAATTTAACTTGGTTCAAACACCAAAACAACGTTTTTCACAGACTCTTACACCCTAAGCCGTATGCTGGATTTGAGACATCTGGTGAGGCTGCATGTGCCTTCTTTTCAAACCGACACAGCGTACGTGGCGGCAGCCTTGGGTACAAAGGAGGTTTAGGGTTCAGGGTTTGGGCCCAAGCCCTGTAAGGTCCCAGGAAATGATCCAGTAGTAACCCAAGAAGCCCGGGCCCTACCAACTATAGCTAATCTATAACCATTGGGTCAGTAGTACCCCAAAAAGCCATTACCCCCATTGAACCAACCTAGAACAGCAGAAGGCTCCGTCATCCAATGGGCCTGGCATTAAGAGTTCCTTAAGTGGGGATGATCCGGCTTAGGATTCACTTAGGCTTTGGGACTAAGGTTTGGGGCTTCGGTTTTGGGTTAGGGTTTGAGGGTTTAGGGTTTAGGTTTGGGAGACCTTGTGCGCTCCAAATCCCCCCAGTCCTCCCCAAAGCTCCCCAAAGATTCCCATACTCACCGACAGGGTTAAGTAGTTTTCATGTCCACGTTGGCTCGGCCGAGTTCTCGGTTTGTGTGGAGAAAGCTCCTGAAACCCCAAATCCTAAACCGCATGGTCACACTGCTCGAGCCGCCACTATGATATGAAGGCACCTGTTTGTTGAGATTTGTGGCGCCTTGCTTCAGAGGATTTCCAAGCAGGTTTACCCAATGTTTCTCCCCTGAACAGCAAATAGCAAAAGCATTTGGGGAACCAAACTCCTGCACAGCAAGCCCGCATGAGAGTCATGTCGGGACATTTCACAAAATGAGGTGTCCTCAAGGCTTTGGGACTTTTTTGTAGAATGCGACTGTTGCGTTCAGGGCATTCTGGGCAGGATCAAGGGGTGTGGTGGCCTTTATTCGAGATCATGTTTGCCGAGCTAAGCCATGCATCCTAAGAGGTTTTTGCAGCCCCACCCCAAAGTTACGACACTACTGTGGTCACATGAAAGTTACAGGGTTCGAGTACTGGGGGGTAGGGTTCACAAAGCCCTCGTCTTGATTGTCCTGCACCCCTAAACGTAGCGCTGAGGCCTTTACCCCCAAACCTCAATTGAGGTCGCAGAAGCGACTACCACATCCAAAGAGGCCGGACAGCATTTCGGTTTTGGGTTTAGCCATTAGGGCTTGTAGCTAGGCATGTGGACGCGGGGTTTGCGGTCAGAGGATGTTGGCAAATCCGGCACATGAAAAAGCTAGGTCCATCCCATCATGGTCATCTGATGCTGATTCTTATCGCCTGAAAAACCGTTTATACGATCCCAGTCTCCAATTTATTTTCAGTTCCTGCGATTCGATTCTCCACTATCGAAGATTTTTTAAACCCTAAACCCTAAACCCTAAACCACAATTCCCAAGTTCTGAGGTGCCGGTCGACCTGCAGGATTTTTGGTATCCATGGTTTTTTCTAGACTTTGGGGCTCAATGTATGTATTATTGATACACGTGGAGCCCTACTTGGAGGGCCAGGGGGACTTAGTAAATGGGTTCATAATGGGGATAACTAGGGTTACTATATGGGCTATAGGGGTTATTAACCTACTTACTAAGTCCCCCTGACCCTCCAAGTAGGGAATGAGTGAATGGAAAAAGGAAACGGAAACTATCATATTGTCGGGGGTTGCTTGCGGGTTATTATGGGAATCAATTCCTCCAGCAAGTACACCGCAACCCCTAAACCCAGCCCTGCGAGCTGAATGCCCATATCTGGGTTCGCCTTAGGAATTCTTTATATGGTAGTTTCCCAAAATAGGGGGAACCCAATATAGACCCCAAAGTACTGTAATCTTTATTCCGGGACGCCCTAACGAGGTACCCCTGATTTTGTGTATGTGATTCCTTACACTACTGAAAGGGAACCTATTGCTCCCTATGCGAATAGGGTCTAAGATAAACCATATTCGGCAATCCTTCCTAGCACCTTAACCCTTCCTTGGTATTCCAGAGGGTCCAAAAAGATCCCGACCCTAAACCCTAAAACCTTAAACCCTTACACCCTAAGGCCCTAAAGCCCTAAAACCCTGAAACCCTAAAAACATAGAACCCTGAAACTCTAAACTAAGTCCTAAATGGCGGCCTAGCAAGGGCCCGAAAGCCACTGAAAGTAGGAGTTGTAATGTTGTCAGAACCCCTAAGCCCTAAACCCGAAACCCTAAAGCCCTAAAAGACGAAAAACTCAAACCCCAAAATCCTAAGCACTTGAAGCCCTCAACATGGAGCCCTGGACTAAACCTCTAGGGTGTAGGGTTTGGCATTTAGGGTTAAGGGTTTAAGGTAGGGTGTAGGGTTTAGGTTTAGGGTTGAGGGTTTAGGTTTAAGGATGCAGTTCAAACCATGGCTTCAAGATTTCAAGACCTTATCCCCTAGGTGTGTGCATCCATGACAACGGTTTTCGGTCACCCCAACCCAAAGCATCAGGATCCAATGACTATCATATATGACTCTGATGGGGTCGTTTTTGCAAGGCTGGAGGTAGACACTATTCCATCAAAAGCCCATACCCCAAAGCCTAAACCCTGCGCCCCATACCCTAAACCCGGAGCCCTAACCTCTAAACCTTAGCCCCAAAACCCCAAACCCTAAGCCCTTAGCTCAAAACCCGAAACCCTAAACTTTTATGAAGGTCTGGATTCCTGTCACTGGCTTTGTTGGTGCGGGCCCCAGGGGTGGGGTTGGGAGGAGGTTTAAGCAGCTCTCCAGATTTTCTCAACCCCAGAAATCCGCAGAACCCCAAACCGCCCCTCAAGCCCAGAGTTGCAACCTCCTTGTGTAGGGTTTAGGGTTTAGGGTTCAGGGTTTAGGGTTTAGGGTTTAGGGCGCTGGATTTCTCATGCTGCCGTTATGAAGAACTTGCCTAGGGTATCCTAGCGTCAGGGTTCAGGGTTAAGGTCTACTGGAGACGCAAAGGGAAGAAGGAACATAACATGTGGTGGTTATATCGGGATCGGGATTATACCCTAAACCCTAGACCCTAAACAACCTTAAACCCTAATTAACAAAACGCGTGTTGCTTTTCACTTTCAATGCTTTTTGTCTCTGATCTGCCATCCAAAACTACGACTTTGTCGTTTATCTAACTCGAGGCCCCGAACCCTGAACCCTAAAACCTGGAACCCTAGCCCTATACTAAACCCTGAACTTATCGTTTAGGGTTTAGGGTGATATGATATGAGGTTTCAAGGCGCAAGTGTACGGGTTGACCCACAGGAGTGGTATAGAGGTTGTCATGGATTGGATGTTTATGTCGGGGACGAAGCCTAAAGGGTAAGCCTACATCCTTCGTACTTCGGCAATCACGTGATTTTCTAGGTGCGGATACCCTAAACCCTAAACCGCCAAGTTATAGGCAATTCGTCAAACTCCTTGGAACTGTCTGAGTCTGACCCATCAAATTCAAACGAACACCTCCAACTTTGGGGCTGCCACGGGCTGCCCTAAACAGTACCTGGACCCCAAGAGTATGCAAAATGATAGATTTTACGGATCTTATTATGGGTTTAGGGCTATTATTTTACATACTTTGGCGTTTAGGTATGCCCTAAACCCTCAACTCAACCTTGAACCCTAAACCTGAAACCGCTGCTTGACTCCAGCCATGTCGGGGCCATGCCTTTTCAATAGTGCAGAGTCGCGACGTGGTTGCCATGGACTTCTTGTCCAGGGTGTATATAGGGGTTATATGGGTGGTGGTCAAAATTATGGTCCCTTTTTGGATCCCTATCATAATACGGCACCTAATATCTAGGGTACCCAAAAAGGGACAATAATTTTGACAACCACCCATATGGGGATAATGGAAAATAAGATGGAAACTACTATTCAGGGTTTAGGGTTTAGGGGCCTCAGAGCCGCTGTATGTTGAGATGGTGACGTGGCTGCCTGTTCCTTTTTTTGGGCTTGTCAAAACAAGCCCTATGCAATCCCTCATGAGGAACCTCAACAATCCAAAACATTAGACGCATGTTCCCGACATGATTAAATCCTAAATCCTAACACTTGCTGAAAATGCTGGATTTGAAGGTCCTCCAAGGCACCTCAACCCTAGATCGCACATAAAACACAAAATCCCCCAGGTATCAATACACTCCAATGGAGTGGGCCCGAGATTCATGATGATGATGATGATGATGATGATGCATGCGCATGTGAAATATTTTGCAATAAGGCAAGCATGGTGACAATATTTGGATGAGAGGATTTCACATGCCGTGGAAGTCCCGCCCTAAACGTCCGAATAATTCTCCAAACGGAAGTAAATGGGTGTTTCCCAAAATTAGGGGAACCTTTTTGGGGGTCCCCATAATAAGGAGTATAGTATTTTGGTGTCTATAGTGGGGTCCCGTTATTTTGGGAAACTACCAAATTGGAATGTATAGGAAACTCATCATGACGAATACGCACCTGAAAGCTGTCGACCCTGGACCCTGAACGCACCGAGGCCGCAATCGGGCCCTTCACGGCGATGAGGTCTAAGAGAAACGTGGGTGTTGAAGTCTCGGGTTATGACTTTGGATTTGGATTTCAATCAATGTGCAGAGTGTAGGGTATCCAGGGCGAGCAGCTAAGGGCGTGATTCCACATCCTGATAGTTTGGCTCCAGCGCCCCAAGTTCCGCATCCACAATCCTAGGTCGGAACCCTGCAAACCCTGTCGCCTGACACGCGACGCCTCAACACCTTTTTATATACGCACCCGCAAGCTCGAGGATCCAAAATTTATGTTTGAAAGCCATGCTCTAGAAATGTTGTGGATGGTGGTGCTCATGGTCATACTACGGGCCTAACGCCACTTTACCTTTGACAGTCAACCCCAGATGCCGCACCGCCTGTTTCTCAACCTAGAGCGTTCAACTACAAACTGTAAAGCCCACGTGAAGACTCTACGGCCTTGACCGCCAAACCCACGCCCCGAAGCCTGAGTGCTTAGATGCCCGGCCTGTTAAAAAACTGAAGCGCTCTACAATGTAGATACTCAATGAGATTCCATCCACTAATTAAGGACCGCAGGGAGCTGAAGCAGGAAGGGAACCCCATAGTAGCCCCTATAAAGCCCCATATGGACTGCTTAGGGAGAAGAATCCTGACAACATGACCCTCGCTGCCATTCTCCTCACACAAAAAAATTGAAATGGCTGAACTTCCACCCCTCGTTGTGAAGAAAAACCGTGACCAGAAACCCTAAGCCTCAACATCCTAGCCCTAATATCCCGAGCCCGGAGCCCCAAACCCTCAACCCTATAGTCCCGGTGTATCCCGTACATAACCCTTATATAGCCCCCTATATAACCCGTATATATGTATACATATATACCCTAAAGCCTTGCAGCAGAACTTCTTTCCAGCTGCCAAAAAGGGTCCCGGAGCGTCAAGCGCCCTGCCTCGAGTCCGGGATCTCCGTGAACTCAGCTGACTCCCTGGTTCTTAGTAGGGAATAAAGGAACATAATCCCTATGTAATCCCAACATATACTATATTCCCTTATTCTCTTCTAAGAACCAGTAAGGCTGAGGAAGGTTCAGATGCTCAGCACCGCCTCGCGCATGACGCGCAGGACACGCACGATGTTTGTCTACATCGGGATGATGGAGCAGAGTTCTCCAAAGACTGTCCCAGTTGGCTCGAGCAGAGCGTCTACCACACAGCGCAGGCAGCTTGTGCGAAGCTAACCATCAAGGTGAAACATGATCGACAGGAGTCCGGAAGTACTTTGAGCATAACCTAGAGGCGTAGGATTCGCTGGCTGGCCCAAAGCGAGTGCTGCGCCGCGATCTCCTTCAGACGTTGGCCTTCCAGACAACGAAGTGCAGGTGCCGCAAGACCAGTTCAGGGTCCCTATGGTAGCTTCAATTTCTTTACCACGCTCCCACTCCCACTTAAGAACCCTAATCCTATACACAGAAATCCATCCCCATACAACCGCCATGTGCACTCTTTTTGAGTAGTGTTTTATTTGGGGGTACTATAGACCCCATTTTAAAGTGAGAAAACATCCTCCCTGTGGGTATGGTCTTTTTTTTATATAGAGACTTGAATCTTGCTTGGTTCAACCACCAAAACACGTTAAACCAATAATAAATTCTACATATAAGTACCTGAACCCTAAACCCTAAACCCTATACCCTAAACCCTGAACCATAAACCCTAAACCCTGTACACGCTTAAGTTAATGAAGGTGGCAGCGCAGCCCCTTTGGAGCCCGTACCGTGCAGATGGAGCAGCATCAAGCGAGCCAGCTTCAGGCTGGACAAGGGTTTAGGATTAAGGGTTTAGGGTTTCTGGGTTTAAGGTTTAAGGGTTCAGGGCTTAGGTTCTAGGGTTAAATGTTAGGGTTGAGGGTTTAGGGTTTCAGGGTTTAGGCTTAGAGCTCAGGGCTCAGGGCTTAGGGTTTGGGGTTTAGGGTGAAGGAAACATGGCAGTTACTAATCGGTTTGTCCGTTCCTATAGTTCAACACCCCCCCATCCGTATTTTTGGGCGTATCCTTCACTACATGAGGCTTGTTATAGGATAACATTTACTTTTAAGGGTAGGGGGTGGGGCCGTGTTGAAAATTTGTATAAAGTGGTTAGCGCAGAGTTTGTAGGGCTTATCTACGGGTTATATAGAGTGTTAGGCTTCTTAAGGGAGAGTTGGCGAAAAGAAAATGGTGTTACTGCTTAGGGTTTATGGTTTAGAGGTTGTAAGGTTTTGGATGAGGAGGTTTGGGCTTGGAGGAGATTTGAAGGTTATATAGGGCATACAGGGATTGTATGAGGCTTCGTGGGGTTAAGAGTTTGGACTATATGATCATTGGCTTGCTAAAGACAGGAACGCCAGAAATAACAATTTTTGCTATCAGACTGCATTTCGGTTGCACGTATTTTGCATGTTTTTCTCCTTTTCGTTCTTTTTCGTCCGAAAACTTTTGAATGCACAAGATGGCAGAAAACTTGCAAAACGATTTTCGAACACATTGCAAACAGACGGCACAACTGTTGCAAACATTTTTTTTGCGCGATCTTGGGGCATCATTTTGGGAGCCTGGGGTTTCAGAATGCAACAAAATGCATAAATGCAAAGCGCAGTGTGTCTTGTATTGTTATATATTCTTACAAATCTTGTTGGGGCCTTTGAAAAAACAAAATGCCATTGTGCTTCGTGTTTTGTTGGTTGCGTTTTTCTTGAGTTCTGGGGTTCCTGGGCCTCTTTGTTCTTCATTTGCTGGGCCCAGGGCCCTCGAAAGTTTGTTTTTGCCTTGTCTGAAAAGCATGCAACAAAAAAAAGTAGGCCCAGACACAACTCAATTTCTAGATGCAACATGCAGAAGCAAATGGTTCTTTATCGCTACAATTACTTCGGGTTTTCGGGGCGCTGGTTTGCTTTTGAGTTTTCAAGCTAAGGAAATGGGCAAATGAGAATTAGGATCCTAAGTGATAAGTTACTCCCCCCCTCCCCACCCCGCAACAGGTCCTCCTAAGTGATAATGTAGACCCACATTTAATTATTAATCCCCCTGCCCCTAATGGGGATTATACTAGGGATCCAACTATTAAGGTCCTTAAAAGGAGGGGGTATATTCATCACATATCCCTAAGCCCTAAACACTAAATAGTAGCTTACATTTTTAATTTTCCATCATCCCCATATAGCCCCAATGTTATTAAGCCCCTTAAAGGAGGGCATTAAGTGATGGTAAGCCTGTTTCATCTTCAAGTTTCAGGGTTGGAAGTTCAGGGTTTAGGGTTTAGTGTTCTGGCCTTTGGTTAGCTAGGAATGAAGGAATGGATCCTTATAGTAGTCCATATACCTATCATAGTAGTTTCCGTTTTCTTTTCCATTCCTCCTCAACCCTAAACCCTATATAATCTATGATAGTAGTTTCCATTTTCTTTTCCATTCCTTCATGCCCAGCTAACCAAAAGCGGCTTTAGAGCTTGGGGTTTGTGTCTTCAAGGCTTAGGGCTTCGGATTCACGGTCCAACGTCGACAGGAGTCAGGAGTTGGTGAGCGCTAGCAGGCATCTTGCCCTACTTGGGATGCATAAGTTGCCGCTGTTGAAAAGGCAGTGTTTCAGGATTGTTTGAAGCTCCTGTCGTCGCTTAAGGGTGGGTGATGTGGGTTATTGTGCCCTTCAGGAAGAGCAGGGTTAATGTGTTCATGGTGCGGGACGAGGAGCAATGATTGTTGAAGTCAGGGTTCAGCATGCAAGGTTTGTGAGTTGTTTTTCGGGATTCAGGCTGTGGAGTGGAGGTTTTCGGGTAGAGGGCTTAGGGTTTCGGGTCATGAGGGGGTTATCTTCGGGTTTTATGGGGTTTAGGGTCTTGGGTCATGAGGTAGAATGGAATCCGTCTGCATTTAGAAGACCCTCCGGCAGTCGCTATCCACACCAAGATGAACGATGCTGCTGCTCCAGGCATCCATGCGCCGGTTTTCATGGGAATGTGGGTGTTTCTCAAACCCTTCACCCTAAAACCCTGAAACCCTAAATCCTAAAGCCTAAAACCCTACCAGGGGCAGCCTTCAGCCGTGTGGAATCCCTATGTAGCCGTACGCAGGGTGCTTAGGAGCAGCCACTTTTAGAAATCCCACATGAAGGAACTCTTACGTAAACAAAAGCCACGGGACATATGGTTCTCGTGATTGCTATAGTTCTTTTCATAGGATTTTGAATGCAGATTATTAAAGGGTATTATCAAGTGTGATACACCATGAGTAAAACAACTTTCGCAAGCTTCGCTGCCAAGAGGAAGTCAGCCGCCGCAGCCACCGGCGCGGCGGCCATCTGTCGCAGCGGCTGCGGGCTAAGATGTTTTGGTCTGTGTGGCTTTTTCGGGTCCAGGCTTTTTCACGGGAACGTTTTAGGGCTGCGCCCAGGCTCTTTGGGGATTTAGGGTGGGATGTTCAGGGATGGGGCTTTTGGATTTTGGAGGTGGGATTCATAGAGCGCATGCTAGACCCGCGCCAGATATCAACAGATGCTTCGCGGTTTAGGGACCCCACCCCCCAAATCCGAAATTTTGCAGGTCCAAGTTAGGGTCTAGGGTTTAGGGTTCGGAGCCTGAGGCTCCGGGACAGAATTCTTTTGGCAGCCTACATGCAGCACATCCACCGAGCCTGGGAGTTTCTCATAGCAAACTTTAGGGTTTAGGGCTTCATGTTCCTTTTAAAACACAGCACATATAACGACCTCACCCCAATGGTGGTTTATACAGACAATGGTCCCAAATTGGCTTACTTCGAGGTTCTAAAATGAGTAGGAACTGGCCAGCGTAAAATCCTTACAGGGAGCCTGTATTCGTTTTGCTCCCTGCACATCACTAGGGTCCCCCAGCCCACCCAGATTGCGAAACCTCCACGTCATCCTGCAAAATCCATCCGTTTTGGGTTTCGGGTGACTGGGGACTAACCTTAAGCCGCCGATCCCACACCTAAACTCCAAATCCCCAATGTCAAAACTCTAATGACAAAACCCTCAACCCCAAACCCTCAACCTTCAACTCGAAATCCTGGACCCGAATCCCTAGGCCCCAAACCCCAAGCCCAAACGGCACACTGCAAATCCCACACTCCAAATCCTTGAAAGCAAAGCCCTGAACCTGAAACCCAAAACCCCAAATCTCAAATTCCACACCTCGTATCTCTTGTATCTTAAGTAACCTAAGCCCTCAGCATTTTCATGGAAGACCAGGCCCCCACACAGCCACCGCCTCCTCCGCCCCGCAATGTCCCCGCGGCCGGGACCCAGGATTCTACCTGGAAAAGGGTTTGGGGTTTAGGGTTTATGGTAAGGCTTAGGTTCAAGATTTTCGGTGCAGGACTCAGGCTTTGAGGTTTAGGACGTGGGGTTTAGGGTTTAGGCTTTAGGATTGAGGCGTTGGGGTACAGGTATGGTTTGATTCTTTTCAGGACCTTCGCTGCAGTGTAGTAACCCAATCCAGGGCTTTACGGCGGGTGATTTGCCGGCCGGAAGGGATCTTAACCCTAAACCCTAGACCCTAAACCGTGTGGGTCTAGGATTTGGCCTGAGAGAGCGCTATGCGAATCGTCAGTCTTCAGCGAGGATTACTATTGCTTGTTTGGGGTTTATGGTGGTGTTGTCAGTTAAGCATGTATGTGACCTGACCCTAACCTCAAAACCTGCATAGGTTGAGCCCGCAGATGCCTTCGCAATCCTAAGTGCGCGGTGGGGAACGTTACTTGAACTCGAAACCCTAAACTCCCTAAACCTGCAAGTCAAGTAACCTAGGTTTGAACATGAGGTTCGACATGCTTACCAGAAGAGCTGCGCTACCCCTTGATATAGCTTTCTAGCCGCTTCCTTTGCAGAACATGCACCCATTGCTGTACGACTCCTCAGCACGCAAGGGCTGTTACTTGCGGAGGTTGAGTGGACCTTTCAGAGACTTGCATGATAGCGTATGGCTACATGTGGGGGCTGATGGGATGTAGTTTTCGTGTGCCTCTCCTGCGCTACCACTGCGTTTTAGCCGTGTTTTGCTGCTGTCCTGGCTTCATAATTTGCCCAGACATTTCCGAAGACATAGGTGATAGCTCCTGGTCACGGGTGTTCTAATAGCACCTGAGAGCAAACCCTTAGGCCACTGACCCAAGACAAGTTCTGAAGCATGGCTATTGGGAAGTTTCGAGGAGGGGTCCCTGGCATCTAGGGAGGCAATAGAGAAAAAACAACCGTTCAGGGGGGAGTTAGCTACTATAGTAGTGGTAGATATTTGGGGGTTATATGAGGCTTATTCGAGAGATGCAGTCTCCTACTGTGCTCAACCCACCAGTAACATGAGTCCTAAACCCCAAATTTGGCAGATTGTTTTGAACCTTAATCTGCAATTTAGGGTTTAGAGTTCAGGTTTAGAATAAACCCTAAACCCTAGTCCGCAGAAGTGAAGTATGAATAGTTCAACTTCAGACCTCAGGCTGCGCTTAGGAGTTTAGACTATGGCTCTTGTCAAGTCTTTGCTCGCAACCCAAAACCTTAAAACAGGGCTTAGGGTTCCAGGGCTTTGAGGATTGCAAAGCTATTACGAAGGCTCAGGAGGTGTCAAAAAACCCAAAACCAATTGTTTGTACACCTGTCAGCCAGACCCCTAGGACGCAAACCCGGCACCTCAGGACCCTACACACGTTACCCTAAGACTTGGGGTTTAGGGTTTAGGGACTTCACCCAGAGCCCTCCACTCCCGGAAACTTACATGGAAGCCCAAAAAGGGTCCCATAAAGACTACAGTCTCTCTAAAAGGGGAATGTATGGGTTTCCATGTTAGTCTGGGGGAGTGTACAACCCTAAACTGTCAAGACCTAACCACCTCTGAGGCAGCCCCTGAAACGCCGGCGTCGGCGCAGTTAGTTGGGCGCCAATGGGGTATAGGTTATAGTAAGTAAACCCTACTACTTATTCTAAGCCCATATTATGGTAACTTCGTTTAAGTTCCTTTACAGCAACCCAGTTTAAGGTTCAGGATTTAGGTTGAAGTTTGGAGTTTCAGGGTTACGGCTCAAGAAATCACAAGGACTCGATGAAGGCCACCGACCTCTTGTACAAGGAGGCTTTACAAAGTTTTACCTTCGTTGTGGAAAGGGTATATGGTAAAAATGTAGTTCCACATGACCTTAATTTACACAACCCTCAACCCTATATACCCTTTATTACAGTAACTCAATGTAGTCCTCTGATGCCTGCAATCCTATGCCTGTCCGTTCACACTGCTCAAGCGCTTCCGAGTCTGGGGTCAAAACGACGGACTCCCTGTTCAGGGGTCTGAAGAATCAGGACTAGGACTGATTTATGTAGGGGGTATGTAGCAGGGACCCTTGTTTTGGAAACTACGTTTTGGAGTTCTAAAGACAGGGATACCCTTGAGGACCCTAGGGGCGTATCAAGGTTTCCTCCAGGGATTACGTGGATATGAGCTATAGTCTGAACTCCTTCAGGGGGGGTTATATCGGGGATTAGATAGGCGACTACTATTGGGGCTATTAAGGGTGAGACTAGGAGTTTAAACAAGGGATCGTATGACCTTCACAATTTCCCAAAATTTCCCATTTCATGTTTGCCATCGCCATGTTACAGATCATAGCAGGAGATGGCACCGCCATTTGAGATTTCAATGGAGCTGTCCCGCTGCAAGTGCGTTTCGTAAACTATGGTTGAGGATGGGCTTCAACATTTCCAAATGTCAAGAGTCTCGAGAATGCATGCCCGAAGCAATGTCGAACTAAGGTATCATTGTAAGGAAGCTATGCTATTTACTATATGTCCACGTTGAGATATTTTTGCTTCATTTCCTTAACATCAACATAGCTTCGCCAAAGCAATGTTACACTGTCCTTGTATCTTCGCAACCTAAAGCCCTGAAAGCACTACCTTCCTAAATCCTATAAACAAACTCCACACCAGGAACCCTCCACCCCAAACCCTCAACCCCAAAGCCCACGCCGTTAACTCGTAACAAAAAAAGGACTTCCAATCTAAGCTTTTAAGTAAGTACCATGCCTAGATTATCCCCTGATAACCCTATGAAGCTATACTCTAATGGACCCTAAACCCTAAACCAAGTAAGTACCCATATGCCTAGATTATTTCCTGATAACCCCTATGAAGCTATGCTCTCATGGACCCCAAAACCCTATGCTAATCCTTGAGGGCCCTGCATCCCGAAGCCAGGATGTAAACCACTATGTGAGCTATACCTGGACCACAAAAGTGTGTTACATAATGGCCCTTATGTCTATTATTAGGGGTTTAGGGCTATTATTTCACATACATTTGGGGTTTAGGTAGTCTAAATTCCGAGTATCCCCCTTAAAAACCCTACATAAGCCCGTTTAAGGAGTGTAGACTATAGCTCATATAAACCTAGTGTCCACTAAGTCTTCCACTCGATTCTCTTCTATTCGCTAAGTCTTCCACTCGATTCTCTGCTATTCGAGTTGTAACCCTCTAAAACACAACCCCAAGGCTTATTCTCTTTGTTTCCATTTTCCCCTGCGTTTCTGTAGTAGCAGTTTCGATTTTCTTTTCTAGCCCGCACCCTAAACCTTAAACCCTAAACCCCAAGCCCTAAATCCCCAGTTAGCCCAATTTTCTTTTGTCCAGTCCCAGTTGATGCCGGGACCCTAAATCCTAAACCCTAACCCAGACCCCCCAAAAGGATCCAAAAAATGGAACCCCCCCAATATGCACCCATTAATACATTGGGGAAACTAGGGGATTATTAGGGGTTTCCATTTTTTGGATCCTAAACCCTAAACCCTAATCCCTAAACCCTATATAACCCCTATATAACCCCGATATAACCCCTATAAACCCCTTTACCATTTTTTAGGATCCTTTAGGGGGTCTGGGAAAGCCTGCCTAGGTGAGCTTCCGTGAAGCGGTCATCGCGCACTTGCGCGACAGCTTCGGCCTTGGGCTCCGGGAGTCCTCGTGGAGTTTCATTCAGATTAGACGGGTTCAGTGCATAAGGTTTACCTAAACCCCCAAAGTATGTAAACAAATAGCCCTAAACCCATAATAATAGCCATAAAGGGCCATTATTTTACACCAGATTAGAAGGGTTCATTCTCAGTGCATAATAAGGTTTAAGATTCCGTGATTAGGGGTTCATGTTTTAGGTGTGTAAGGTTTACGCCTTAGGGTTTAGAAGGCTTCAGTGGATAAGGTTTAAGGTTCAGGGAGTAGGGGTTTATGTTTTAGGGGTTTCCCTGCATCAAGATGGTGCTTTGGAGAGAAATGCGATGAACGATGAAATGCTGAAAATGGTGTAGTTTTCCAGGTGGTTCAAGATAACCGATTTTGGCTACAGATCTAGATCACGAAAAAATCCATTCTAAGAGCATTTCAGAGATGTAGCCCTAAGCCTACGTAGTGGTCGTCAATTTTGTCAATTTCATTAGGGTTGAGGACTTCGGGTGTAGGGTTCAGGTTGTAGGACTGGTTTAGCTCAGGTGCAGGTCAGGCTGTGGTCCGATTTGAGCCACAAGGGGGACCAAGAGTGGGAATATACAGGTTTAGGTTTTTGAGGCGTTTTGAACAGCCCCGCCGCATGTGCGGTCGCGATGGTAGGAGGTTGCTGTTGAGGGGTGAAGAGGAGTGTCCTTGCAGTGTTGTCTCATGCCAGCGAAGCGTCATGCAATAGGTTCCTGTAAAACCTCGCTGGTTTCTTTTGAGCTTGGAATTTTGCAGAACATGAACTAAACCCAAAACCCTGAACCCGAAAGAACCTTTACAGGTCCTTTGTAAGACAATATTGAGACTAGACATCATGAGACCCCCGCAAATCCTCAAGCCTGCGCTCCCACGTCCGAATCCTTTGGGTTTTGGAGAGTAAGGGTTTCGGGCCTAGGGTTTAGGGAAAGCTCAAAAAGTAGTAAAATGTCAAGTCACATCGTAAGTTGAGCCCTCGAACCTCTACTCCAGAATTCTGGGATAGGTATTTTCCAGCAAGGCCGCTACATAATGCTCCTGAGCGCCCCTAAAACATATTGGAGGACCTCTGCTAGGAATCGGACCGACTGGACAATTTCCTTGTTGCCGCCGCTGCGCACTGCGATCCCAGCCTTGCTGCCTCGGGCCTCCTCGACCTTGTTGTCGCGGCGCCCGGTGCCGATGCTCTGCGCCAGCGCTGCTTCACGGCAGGAATGGACTCTGCCCGTCTGCATCGCCGATTGCATGGGGCTCCTGCTGATTACCAACGCGCTTGCTGATTGCCGCTAGCGTGCAGCAGCTGCTCATCCTGGGCCGGCCGCCGCTGGTTATGCCGACTTGAAGCGCTCGCACCTCGACACACCTCGCAAGTGCAGTGATGCCGGCGTTCATCTGCAGCCCTTCTGCAACCGCCCCCTCGCGGCCGCGGACTCCGAGCTCCTGGGCAAGCTCGCCGTCATCCTCGCTCGGGCTGCGGATCGCTCCCTTGACCGCCGTCGCCAGGCCCGGCAGCGACCAGAGCCCCGGCAGGTGCGGCGGCGGTTGGATGACAATTGCTATTGCAGTGCTCCCTCTAAGTAGCTGGCATTGTATTCTTCATATCGGTCTCTGACTGCCAGTGGCTTGTCTCTCAGTCTGTTTTGGCCCGGTCGCGTACAGACGCTGCAGCCCTTCTATGCTCTTCTCTTCAAGCTGGGGCTGGGTCTCGACAAGTGTCCCTCCATGCGGCCTTCTGGTTCTCTTTGGGCAGTCGCACCTGTATTCTCTTCCAGACGTGCTTGGGTCAACTGGAAACTTCAGGCCCCTTCTGTACTCATGGGTAGCTAGAAATCGTTCAAAGTTTGATCTTTCAAGCTCTCTGCCCCATAGTGAGCCCCTTCTAACTAGCATACACTTCCAACTGCCAATTGTCCCAAAAAGGTAGCCCAATTCTGAGAACTCCGCAAACCTTCAGCCCTAATCCCTAAACCCCAACCCATAGACCACTTGAGGTGAGGAGCAAGCGCTCCCACTGACGATGCTCGGCAACATCGAGGAAGTGCATGTCCCAGGATTTGTTGCAGGGAACGTTGCTTGTGTGGTTCAGGGCTAGGTTAAGCTGGGCAAAATGGAGGGTCACACGGAAAATGGCATGGAACCTGAAACGGAAACTGAAGTTCATTGGAAGATGTACGCCAATGCCGCTGAGGCCGTTGACAAAAATGCTCTTTGAAACTGGTTCTCCCCAATTGTGAACGTTAAGCCCAAAACCCTAAGGGTACATGGGAATGCTGTGATAATATACCCAAAACCATATTCTGTCTACTTAGGGACTTAGGGGGGACTATACACGCTAGTCCTTTGCACTCAGGTACAGACACTCCGGAAGGGGCTCGGGAACCTTCGGAAAGCCTTGCAGAAGCCTGGGCCCTGCGTGGGTTGTATGTGTACCCAGGAAGCCCAACACCCCTTAACTAAGGAATATTCCCTTAAGTGAATGGAATATGTGGTATATGGGGATCTTATCTTGGTTTTGGGGAATTCCATGTTCTATCTGCTTAAGGGGAATAAATCCTAAGTTTGATACCGAAAGCCCCTGTTCGCTAGCCACTTGCACAAGTAGGCTTCAAATATCTGCATTTCCGAAAGGATTACGGGAATCAACTCCAGGCACCAACGAAAAGGACCTACATAGATCCCTGTCAGGGTTTAGGGTTTATAGGGACCCATATAGATGCTTTTGAAGCAAAGGGGACCGAAGGGTAGTTGGGGGACGCTGGCATGCAAAAACCAAAAACCCAAAACCCTAAACCCTAAACCCAAAGACGTG
>CAJNIZ010001895.1:0-27372 GCA_905231905.1 Symbiodinium pilosum | reverse complement strand
CGCCATACCAAACCAATCAGAAAAACGTGTTTAAACGCACGGCCCCTTAGGGGCGCCGTCACCTTGTTTGAGTTTAGGGTTTCCCAAAATTGAGGGTCCCTTTGGGGTTCCCAATATGGATTATAGCATTTTGGGATCTACATTGGGATCCCCCCTATTTGGGGAAGCCACCAGAGGTAGGGTGTAGGAGCCCCCAAGGATTATCTTAGCTGGTGCCGTGTAACGAAGACTTCTGTTTGTTTGAGGAAGCCCACCAATCAGAGTTTGCGTCGGTGGTACGTAGGGATTAGGTAGAGGTTATCGTAGGACCTGGGCATTTACACTTTACAAGTTTAGGGCTCCGGTAGTCTTAGCATAAGCCAAAAGTGTACACTTTGGTGGCACATGGAACTCAGCAACTGGGCTGGTTGGAGGTGGGGTTCATAGGTTTGACAGGGTAAATTTGATGAGGTCAGCTTAGGAACCCGTGTCGCAGGATGAACCCAAGTACAGTTACGGGTGCTAGATGCAATTACATGCATGAGGAATAATGTGAGTGCTTCTCCAACTTATGGGCCGGTTTGTGGCCTCAGTTTCATCGGGATTTTTGGGTCTGGGGATTGGGTTTGAAGGCTCATACATGAACTGGGGTCCCTGTCGCAGAGTATTGCTTTCAGGCTGTAAAGTGGGGCCTCGAAGCACCCTGCACGCACAGACTCCTTTTAGCTTCAGTTACCCCCCCACACAATCCCAATCATGGTGGAAATTGGGGAGATAGTGCGGATGGGTGGATCCTAGGCTCTAAACCCCTGTACCTATCTAAGGTCCTAAGAAAGTGCCCCTCAGCTGAGTCCCTGCATGTTTTCTGGGTCCTGGCTATGGGACATAATAGGTCTTCTAGGGGTTCATAGGGTATAAGGGTATATGTACAATAGCGAGAGAAATAGAGAGAAAGAGAGAGAGAGAGAGAGAGAGAAATGATAGGCTTGAACTTGCAGTTGGAGATGCACCGCCCGCGTGTCAGTGTCACTGCTGCTTGGAGAAGCGGAGAGACTAGTATGAAGCGCGTATCAGAGTAACTGGATGGTGAAAATCCTTGAAAGCGGGGGTAGCTGGTAGTAGATGCTGAACCCAAGGTCGTGAAAGAGGTCAGGAGATGCCCGTGGGGACCCTATGGCTCGGACTCGGTCAGAGCTACACTATCCCTAGGGGCCGCGCCTCCTTTTGATCCTCAGTGCACTCGGCATGCACGAAGTCCTGACGGCGAGTGAGGGCACAAGTATTTACTTGCATGCCCCCCCTCCCCAGGTTGTCCCCGGAAAGAAGAGTGGCCCCTTATCGGCACTCTCGCACATTATCGGAAATGGAAAATCATCATTCAGCTGACACTTGTTTAGAACCCTTATCCTTTTCATGAGCTCGGGCTTGTTCGAGAGGTTGCAGTCCCGCTTCCTTTCTCCGTCTGGCGGACATCATGCTGTCATCCTCCACGAGTCGCCACCTGTGTCCCATCTTGCTGTAGAGTTCATACTCTCTCATCCCATTGGCCTTGGTCAGCGAGTTGGCCAGTTGGGCTTCACTGTGGACCCATCGGATGGTCACCCCTGTGTTCCACTGAGCCTCCTTTAGTGCCAGAAGCTCGATGTGAGTCCGCTTTTCGGCCCCCTTGATGACAAGGACCTCGGTCTCTAGCTTGTCGTACACATTCCGGCTGTCGGTGACCACACAGCCAGCAACCTTCTTCACCGTGGCGTCTGGTTGGTGGCGGTTCTCATGGCCATACAGCAGCTCACTCCACTGAAACCTGGCATAGTAGAGAGCATCCTCTCCATTTATGGCAGCTTGGGCTTCTGCCGCTCCTGGTGACCGACAGGTCCTGTCGATCTTCTGGGAGTGCCAGGCCACTGGGCTGACGTCACACACTTGTCCATCCATGATACCCTTTGTGGTCATCCCGACAAAGATCCCCTGCGTGGAACCACCATCACTTCGGTTGCAGTTGCCCGCATCCACCCAGGCCACCATCATCAGCTCATCGTCCTCACGGAAGCGGTGGATCTTCATCTTGTAGGACTGCCGGCTCTTAGCCTGACTCAGCAACACGTTCGCCTTGATGATCGTTTCCACGCAGCTCGAGTTACCTCGGTTAGCAAGAGACTAACTTCAGCGGCCAGGTAAGGGGCGACCTGTGAGGCATGCCAGCTCAATCCTCCCAGCAGAGCACGGAGTTGGGATTTTTCTTTCTCGGATGTTGGACTAGACTTGTCTTTCCTACGGGAAGCATTGACCCCAATTTCGTTGAGACCCTCCAAGTAGCTAGGTTGGGAAAGTTCGATACCCTCAGGACCTTGTTCAACAAGCACTCCACATTGGGTGAATGATCCCGTGTCCCAGGCTCCCCATTTAAATTTCTGTTGGATGGCCTCAAGCTTGGACTCCCAAAGTCGGTCACCACTTTTTCCAGCAAACAGAAAGTCGTCCACATGTCCGCTAATGATACCTCGAAGAACACTGTTCTCTCTAAGTACCCAACAACAGGCGTCCGACCATTGTCTTTCGAATCCGAGCTCTTGGAGATAGCTGTCAACTGACCTCCACCACTCAAGCGGTGCGTCCACCAAGCCGTAACAAGCTCGCTGTACGCGGGTCACTGTCCCAGCCGGCACACCAAGCGCTTCACAGATATCAGGGGTTGGTATGCAAAACAACTGGTCAGGATACTGACGTGATTGTAGAAATGCTCCCGTCACATCCCCTTACTCAGCTTCCAGCGCTTCCATGCTGCCAGTTGTGCCACCATCTGACGCGTCTGGCGTGTCATCACTGGAGAGGTGGTTGCACGGTGTTCGTACGCGTTGTCCTGGTAGCCCAACAGGACCGCCCGTGCTTTGGCTTTTCGGGTCCCATCATCACGCAGTTTCCAGCTCAAGATCCAGCGCATACCTATAGCCTGGGACTTGTCTGGACGAAGGTGAGGAGGAAGGAGCTGGAACGCTTCGGAGGCTAAGAAATTTTTAGTCTCAACTCCCTTTGCACCACGAAAGGCTTCCCTTTCCGTTGGCGTCATCTTCTTCTCTGACAGTTCCACTGCCCTCCTTTTCATGTTCACTGCGAAGTAGGCACCCAGGTCCCCCAAGGCTCTGTTCATGCCTCGCCGGCTCTCTGGCATGGCGATCTCAATCTCCACTGCCGCGTCTTTGTCACTCCAGTAGCTGGTTTGGGTGTCCGGCCACTCTGTCTCCGGAACTGACGTCCACCACGCTGCAGCTTGTGCACTGGCCCTCCGGGGCCCGCCCTCTCGACTGCGCGATGTCACTTCCTGTTGGCAGCTCTGGACCTATGTCAATCTCCTCGTACTCATTCTCCTGGACTGGCTCTGGAGCCGGCCGTTTCCTGCGCAGCCTGTATCTTGTCGGTTGGATCTCCTCTTCCGGGCGTTGGGCACGTCGCCATTCGTCCAGGTCGGGCTGCTCTGACGTGATGTCTTCAAACTTGTTACCACCGATCTGCTCTGCCACAGCATGGAATGTCCATGGCGTTTGTTGCGTGCTCGGATCGGACAAGGATTCCAACAACTCTTCTCGGGCTGTCGCTCTGCGTAGCTGCTCGGGACTCACCTTCAACAGCGACCGCCCTTTCACCAGCCACACTGCTCCCCCGGGTCGGACCTCCCCCGAACTTTCCGTACGGGACTCCGTGGCTAGTATCCGGGCAGGGCCCAAAAACCGTCCATGCTTTCCGCCAGGTTGTCGCCGGTTCTTGTTGGCCTCCTGGGTCCTCCAATAGAAGACGAGCTCACCGGGGCGGTAGTTGTAGCTGGGACGATGCCTTGAGTTCTTCGCCCTAGAGATCCGTTCAGCGGCTCGCCATTCCACCAGGGCTTTCTCAGCCTCGGCCCTTCGTTCCACTGCGCGTTGGAACTCGCCTGCCGGGTTTTCTACCAAGAGGTCTGGCGGTAACTGTTGGCTGGCGGGTAAAAACCGCCCCGTCTCATCTGGCGCCTGTCCAAGGATATGTTGGGTAGGGGGGAATCCCCGCACCAGTTCCTTATGGTTGAAAGCCAAAACTGCCTCCGCCAGGGCTTCTTGGGGAGCAAGGTGCTCATCATGCAGGCTCAGCTTGTCCATGATGTTTTTGACACCCTGAATGGCATTCTCGCAAGTCCCGACCTTCCAGTGGGCCTCTCCCGGAACAATGTCAAGAAACACACTGTGTTTGTCGCACCATTCCTCAACGGCATGGCTCCTAAAAACTCCTGAGGGGTCGAGCCTGAGGCATCGGGGAAGTCCGAAGTATTGCACCCACCCCTCCTGTAAATAATGGAGACAGGTTTGGGCGTTGGGACATTGGCGGGAGCCACTGCTCAGGATCCTAGCAGTACGAAACCGGGAACCCTCGTCAATAACCAGCATAAACTGAACACTTTCTTGGTTGTGGGGGTTGACCCAATGCCCCACATCCGCACTGATGGTGGCCAATTTGGGCGGCAAGGGCTCCAAAGCGGCCAAGTTCCTAGGTTGGGGCTTACTCTTCTCTTGACACACAGGACAGGAAAAATCCTTGACCAACTCAAGTGTAAGCCCATCAGCTCCCCGCTTTTTCAGTGCTTGTTCCATATGACGAGGATTGCTATGGCCCGTGGCACAATGAAGAAGGTACAATTGCTTCTTGATTCGCTCAACAGTCTTGGCATGTTGATCACTCTTGTCCTGATGCTCCGCTGGGAAGGCTTCAGTGGGGCCTCTTTCAGGAAGTGGGAACCCGAGATCTTTAAGGGCTTGTGCCTCCGAATCAGAAACCGCCTCCCAATTCCTACTCACAAAGACCGTCAACACCCAGCGATCGCCCTTCCATTCACAAGTACCATGTCTCCTTTTGGGGGAAAACACCAAGGGTTTCAACCGAACATTGAACTCAGGCCCCTCTAACACTTCCCCTTGCGCGTTCTCTCGAACCGACACCTTACCCTGCCTGCCTTCAAAACCCTCAGAACCCTCAACCCACAGCTCCCCTCCACTATACTGACCAAAGCCAACACTGCCGTTGGGGTGCTTAGCATCATTGTTGTGGTCCATGTGGATAGGCATCATGGTTCCATGGTTGAGGGCAAAAGAGGTCCACTTAAGGTGCTGGGGCATGACCCTACGCAGGACTTGGTTGATGTATCTGCGCAACTCAGGGCATCTGTGAGTTTTTCTGGTAACACCATACTGGCCTCCAAAGGCATATGAGCCAAAAACCTGGTAATCTGCCGAATTGGTTTCATTACGGCGAGTCTTACCCAGGTTGGTCAGGGGATGTTGCTTCAGCAGGTCTTCCAAGGCGTTCAAGGTAAGCTTGTTGGGGTTCTGTTGAAGTTCTCGGGCCTGTTCTTGGAGTTTCTCATGAGCTTGGCAAGACAAATACGCTTCAGGTTGGTCAGGGGACTCAACATGTGGGGTCTCAGCAACAAGGCAGCTTCCGCATGACCCCTGGGACCCGGAACACGTACACATCAACCCCAGACCGAATCCTTCGGGGAGACTGCTCTTCCCTGAACACTCTTCCACAATCCTCTGGAAGTCCCCTTCTCTACTGAGAGCCTCCACTGCAAGCCGCACATACTCTTTGGTGTATCGGGCAGACAAGGTTGCGTTCTTTCCTTCACACTTAGCATGTCGATAGTTAGTGGGACAATTGCATGGTTTGTGCATGACTTCCGCTAACCTGGCATGAGACGTCACAATCCTCCAACCCTTTTGCATCAACACCCCGTCCTGACCCTTCAGACCCACAGAACAACCTTTCGTGACCGCCGTGTACAAACCCATTTCAAACCGCAGCTTCTGGAAGATGGGAAGCCTCCAAGCCTCACAACGTTCGGCCAGCTCAACGGTGACATGTATCCCTTTTTGAAGACAGACTTTTACAATCTCAAGGGTGCTCTCGTAAATGCGTTGGGCAGTTGCCCTCTTGGCCTTCAGTTCTCGGATCTGAGCTGGGGACCGTTGGTTGACATTTTGGAGAGGGCTATAGGGGCCACAGGGAGGAGAAATCCAAACTCTCTTAGGCCTAAGGGCGAGGATTTGCTCGAGAACCTGGCTTAGCCCCTCCGGAGTGGCCAAATCATGTCCACACCAAAGTGAGCTCCTACAGGCGGCGTCACTGCGTCCCGTCCTCGCTTGAACGGCACTGGCAAGCAGGCTGTCTGGTTCACATGCAATCTCCATGAGTTCAACCCTGTGACTGCCAGACAACTCTTCGAACATGTTGGGAACTACCAGCTGGGACTTGTAGGCTATAGCACTAGCAGCAACCTGACTCATCGGGAGTCCTTGGGAGGGTCCTTCATCTGCACATCCGACACAGCCGTCACCTTGCGGGGAACCGCTGTGGCACGCTCCTCCTTCAACTCGCGCACCTCCGCGATGAGGGTCCCGACCAGAGCCGTCAGCTGGCTCACCGTCGTCTCCGTCGAAGAGCTTGCCGAGGTCGTGCTCGTAGAAGGAGGTGTCCCACTTTCCTTCTTCACCGGCTCCTCCTTGTAGCCTTGCTTGGACTTGTCCTTGGATGGCGGCAGCTTGACCGGCATGGTCTTCTTGTCCGGGTTGGGCGACTGCAGCAGGTAGAGGACGAAGCGCTTCAGGTAGATTGAGGTGGCTTCCTCCTGGTAGATGGTCTTTGCCCATTCGCAATACGACTTCTCGTTCTCCTTCACATCTAGGTAGGTGCGGTTGGAGAACTTCCCGAATCCCATCATGTCGCCGTGCGCAAGGTCGGATTTCTTGCGGCTCGCCTTGTTCAACTCTGTGATCGCCCTCTGCAAGGGGGCGCCGGCCTTCTTGCCGCCCTGAATCTCGATCTCCTTGTGCTCCACCAGCTCCTCGATGCGGTGACGAAGGTCGACACGAGTCCAGCTGGTCGGAGGATCTTCGCCATAAGTTCGCAGCACCAAGATCATGTCGGCACGGGTCATGGCATTGATGTTCGTCATGGCGAACCTGACGAAGAGGAGGACAGGCAGGGGATGCTGGTAAGCCAGGATTGCTGCCACATACCCTGGGATCTAATGCAACTGTGGCATCTCGTTGGGGCTCAACAGGCTCCACAGGCTCCAGGTCTGCTGCAAGAACGTTCCCTCGCTCATCTGAAGGATTACATTGCCCAACAGTATTTTCTCCAACACACACTTTAGGGGGAATTGCTGAATGATGATCACATGGCTGTACAGAAGTCCCTGACTCATCTGGTGTGACCTCTCTTTTCCCGTCAGGGCAGGGAATCGAGAGGAGATGTCCCTATGGACTGTTCATGTAGGCCTCCAGGCCTGGAATCTCTACTGGCGCCAGACTGGCACTGGCGAGCCAATCTTCCGACATCGGCAGAAGTTGATGTCCTGTGCGGCTCCTTGCCAGGCGTACTATACGGCGGCTGTCCAGGTTTCTAAAAACGACAAGATCAGACTGAAAGTCTATCAGAGCGCCTAGCCTTCGCAGAGTGTCTATACTTAAAAGTATGGGACTCTGTCCCCTATCAAGGGTATGCACACTCAACTCGCCTGGGGCGCCATTCGCGCTCACTCCCAGCCTCGCAGTGCTCAGGCAGCGATCCTCGGTGGAGTTCTCGAAGGAGAAGGTGGGAACACCCTGTGTGGTGACCCCTCGGAGGCGGCTTTCCCCATGTCTCCGAAGGTTCTTCCGCAGCACACACTGCCAATTGTCTGGGTGGCCCCCCCATCTATCACTGCCATCCCTTCTCGCGCGGCCTCCTGTGTGGTCATGAGCTCCTTGGCTGTCTGGCCACTGTAGGCCTGCTCGGTTCCACCATCGAACTCGCCCTGAGCGAAGCCGGTGAAGTTGTCCTCGGGCTCCACACTCTTGTTGTCGAGGTAGCAGACGAAGGGCTTGCTGTGGTTCACCGCCCTCTGTCGAGCGGCTTCCTTCGGCCTGTGCCGCGATAGGCTCGCCTTCCACAGCGTAGACAGTCCAGCTGTGAGTCGTCTCGGCCTGAGGATGTGCTGCCGCTTGGAGCTCTCCCGGACTGGCCGGAATGGTAGTACTTCCTGGACTGCTTCACCTGATGTTGACGCTGTCGTGCCTCTTTCAAGGTGCGGCGGGCCTGATGCAAGGCTGCCAGGGCCTCCTGTGCCTGGGACTCGGCATCCACAATGAGTGCCGCATTTTCGGCTGTCAGGCCTTCCTCGAGGAGCTCCTCCGTGGTGTTCCCGGGGACAGTGAGGTCTTCCTCCGAGTCCTCGAGAATGTCTCCCAAGAAGCCTTGGAACCGACGTCCTTGATCTCGGCGCCTCACTTCTGTCTCCGGGAATTGATTGCGCAGCTCCTGGGCCACCCGTTGAGGTGAGAAGTCGCCCCCCAAGGCAGTCATCACCAAGTTGCGTTCACCATGGTCCAGGCCTGCGTCCGTCATCAGGTACCAGCCTTGGATGAAGGGTGGCAGCAGCTCTGTCTGTCTGCCGCCTGACTCTGGGTAGGAGCCTGTCGAGGAAGCAGCTGAGGACCAGTCCCAATGCCTCCGAGCCGGTTGCCATTGCCAAGCCCAGGAATTCCAGCTGTTCCAGCGGGAGTTCCACGTCTGCCAAGATCCATCAGTCCCCGGTGCCGTGCTGGGAGTCTCTTCGGTTTGGCCCTCTGTGGGGGCCTGACCACGGCTGACACCTGAGTCCGCCTCGCTGGGACCACTCTGGTTCCACCCCCGGCTCTCCATGCTTGACCTCCGGCTCCAAGTCGGCATCTCAAAGGTGTTCGCCGGGGGCTCTGCCTCATAGTGGGGCGCCACTCTCTTGAGAGCCTGACTGGCCCGGAAGTAGGCCTCAAACTTCCTTGTCACATAGTCGTTCATCGTCTCATGGCTCTTCCGCTTACAGCCCTTGAAGCACGTGGCCAGGAGGTCCGTCACCTCGTTGACTCGAGGCTTCCCCAAGGCTCGTCGAAGGTGGTCCATGAGGACCGTGACTCCGCCGCGGAAGGCCACCCACCCGGCATCACGGCCGGCCACCAGTCGCTTTGCCGCCCCCGTGAGTTCTTGAACAAGCCGAGGGCCTGCTGTGTACCGCTTTTCCCAAGTCAGGGACTGTTCCCACAAGAGCGAGGCCTCCTCATACGCCACGAAAGAGTTGGCCTCTCCGTTCCATGTAGGAATCCCTTCCTTGGTTCGTGTGCTCGGGGCACTGGTCGAAGTGCCCTCACCAGTACTCCCACTCATTTTGATCTCTCACCTGCGTCTCCCCGAGCAGGTCAGAGCCACAAAGAAAACTTGCCCTGGAAGGTCCACGAGCCTCTCCTGAGGCTCCGCTACCGTGAAAGCGGGGGTAGCTGGCCAAGGTCGTGAAAGAGGTCAGGAGATGCCCGTGGGGACCCTAAGGCTCGGACTCGGTCAGAGCTACACTATCCCTAGGGGCCGCGCCTCCTTTTGATCCTCAGTGCACTCGGCATGCACGAAGTCCTGACGGCGAGTGAGGGCACAAGTATTTACTTGCAATCCTTATAGGCCCTTGTGGTAAGTATCGGCGCGTTGCACCTTTGGTATCCGGGTCCTCGGCAGTAACGATCTTGGACGGCAATGGACCAGCTCGCCGGTGCCTCCTATTAGGGGTGGGCTCCTAGATGTGAAAAAGAGAGAGAGAGAGAGAGACATAGAGAGACAGAGAGAGATACATATGGACCCCGGGATTAATGGCCCCAAGCCCTGCACACTAAGAGGTCCAAACCCAAAATCGCGTGGCTCAGGTGAAGTCGTGCCGAAGCATATTAGCTCTCCGCGGAATGTAGCTTGCAGTGGGTTTGGGCTTCAGGTTTCTAGAAGGATTTGCTGGGATACCCATTTGGGTCCATGTAGGTATATAGTGTATGCTGAAGGCCCAAAGGGGTACCTGGATAATTACTTTGCAACAGGGACCCTTTTGGATGAGGTTGGGGGCTGAAAGGGCTCTTGATTAAGCTCTGAGGTATCATAGGAGGATTATAACCTCTAACGGCTGTGGAGGTCTTCATCGGAAGTGGATGTAGCATGTGATGCACCTAGTTCTCTCGAAGACATATGGGGCCCGTATGGGGATCTTGTTCAAAAGGTGTGGGGTCCGGGCGAGCACCGTCTGGCCAAACAGGCTGCAGCAACTTGTGGCGAAGTGGTTAGGCACTGCACCAAAGCCAGGCATCAAGGGCTGTGGGGGCTCTCATCCCCCGCCCCCCCCAAAGCTTGGCGTCAGCATGTACTGAAGCGAAAGAAAAAGCCGTCAAGTCAAGAAGAGCGTTGGGCGAAATCGGCTTTCCTGCAAGTCTTTGAACAATTAGATGGCCATACTATGATGCTTTTTGGGTCGCTATATTGGGCGGCTGGTGAGCCCTAGTGGGCCCTGGCTTTGAGAGCCAAATGCTTGAGGCTTCTGGGGTTCAAGGTTCTTCTCATCGAGCTAAACCCGAAACCCTGGCCTTACCGAAAGGGTGGACATGGGGGTCCCTTTGGTGGTTCAGTGTAGTCCCCAATATATTCCCCAATAAGAACGTATGTCCATTAATTCCCTTAGGAAATGCTGGCTGTGGTTCATGTAGGTATGTACTACGTATGCTCAGGACCCAAAGGCAAGGTCTCCTGCATGTAGGTCTACAGTATAGAGGCTCAGACCCCAAAGCTCGTCCCATACAACCACTTACTTTGGAGCTCAAGTGGCTCAAGTACGCACTGAATAGCTACATGGGCCCTGTGGGTTAACCACGGCCTTCATACATCGTTACATTCCCACAGGAGCTCTTGTGTTTTCCAAGCATAGCATGTACATATGTTCGTGTCCTGTAAACCAGTAGAAGTACATTTCTATGTACTTTTGTATTTAGCTTTATTGGTACATATATGGGCATATGGATAGACATGGCTATGTGACAGCTTAGGCAGCTGCTGGTGCTGGGTCGGTCCCAGAAGCCTGTCAAGGGCCGATGGGGCCTCTACTCGTCACTCAGCTGGTCTATCAGGTGCCACTGTTTTTTCGCGGAGTTCCATTCGCCTCCCCCGCCTCGCAACATACAGAGACAATTTTCTTTCCCTCGCCTTGTGAAGAGGCATCGGCTGCTGCTATGTTCGCAGGAATTGAGATGGGGCTCAGAGTGCAATCTAAGGCCCCGAAACCTCAAACCCTGAACCCAGGACATCCCTTTATGCCCCTTTACAACCGCTTTAAAGGGGCTCTCTAGGATTGAATGCAGAGTTCATTCAGGCTTGCGATGACCGGCTCTCTGAGCTTTGCGCTTTCAAAATGTTCGAAAGAGATGATGGCAGCTGTGCAAAGGCACCCGTATGTTCCTAAATACAACTGCAAAAGAGAGAGAGAGAGCGAGAGAGAGAGGGAGAGAGAGAGAGAGAGTCGCAGTTAACCCCAACAATGATACCATGACAAGCCGGGGCAACAAACAACCCAACCAGCCAACAGTATACACCTTTGACAGTTTCCATCATTAGTTTTCCCTTAAGGTTGCCCCAATAAAGCTGTGGCTGGTCGAGATTTCACCTTGTAGGGACACGTCCTAGAAGAAAAGTTTCAGGCACTGGGCAACCACCACTCCTTTGTATGCAACGTTGTGGGGCGAGCACTCTTTCGAAAGTCAGGTGGGTCCCAGCATGTTTGAAACCATGAGGGGTGCCGACCAGTCATGCCCAACACGGGCTGGGCATTGAAGCCCGGGAGGAGGCTTAGCCTTCTCCCATAGCCCGAACGAAAAGAAAGAGAGAGAGAGAGAGAGAGACACGAGCTGGGCATATGCCCTGAAATCGGAAGTACCAATCCCTGGGATGATCATCATGAACTCGCTCTCCTTGAGGACCCCCCCCCCCCACCCCTCAGCCATGACACATTACGCCAGCATCATACCGCTAAAACTGGGCGGGGAGGGGCGGGGGAAAGGCAAAATTGGTGAGTCGAGGGTGTAAAAAACTACTGTTGAGGAGTAGTTGCTGGATCTTTGCCCAAGGTTCGACCTCCACACAGCGTGCTGGAAGGCGGCATGAGCATGGAGTGCTGAATTTGGGCTCGCCCCTCCCTTCCACCCACTAGCAGTTAGGTATAGATGAGGGAATTTGTTGGGGTGTAGCTTGGTAACTTGTAGTTACACCCACAAGCTGTTGTTTGTTAGTGGGTGCGGAAACCGGGACCGGAGAAAGTCCCAATCCCCTGCCCCCCATTATTCAGACCTGGCGGTTCCCCCCAATAATGAACATTACCAAGACATTTCAGCATACCACAACTAGACGGCTTCATGGTTATTAGCCGGCTGATTTTGACATTATGGGGAAGGGGCTGTAACATTTGCCGTAGCCCGGCATCTAATCGCAGATAGGTCCCCGAAGGCCTGCATCTCGAGCCCTTAACTTGTCGCCTTCAAGTTGCGAGTGATGCGATCTTAAGCCCTTCCCCACCAGCTTTAGGAAACCCACAGGCATCTAACAATTAGATCAGTGATGGAGCCCATTGCATTTCTCATATCATTTTTATGTGAGTCCCCTGTTCAACCAGGTGACTTGATTTTTGGATGCCTCAGCTTCGGGCTCTGTACAATGTTTCCTGAGCCCTGGGATCCTAGTTTAGGGTGGAGGGTTTGGGGCTTCCCAGTTAGTTTGGGCTTAACCTGCTGCAACTGATGACAGCCTGTAGCTGCAGGGACTTTCTTTGGGGTTCCGCCAAGAAGTAACAGGTACTTGAAGCAGCCGTGCAATGAACTGGGGGAATGAAAAACCTTGAATACTACACCCTAAACCTTAAATCCTGAACCCCGAACCTCAAACCTATAGCAAAAAACTATAGATCCCTGGTCTAAGGATCCTAAACTAAACCTTAAACCAAAAAGTACTGGGTAGTTTCCATTTTCTTGTCCATTATCCAAGTACATCCCCCATATATACTCCTATATACCCTTATATACCCCATTAGCCTATAGCAGTTTCCATTTTCTTTTCCATTATCCCCATCTATATATTCTGACAGGTCGTCCCAGTTGCGCAGACAGCAGCCTGGCGTGGCAATGCAGCCGGCTGGGTTTCGAGGCTTGGGGGGCTTTGCTTTGACCCAAACCCTAAGATTTAGAGCTTGTGGTTTTAGGGGTTCAGGGGTTGAGGATTTTTTGTTGTAGGTTTTTGTGGTTTAGAGGACTTAGGGTTTGGATTTGTGGATCAGGGCTTGGGGTTTAGGGTTCATGTCCCCTGCCTGCGACTTCTTGGCATCTTCCCAATCCCAGAGGCAAGAGGATTCAGAAATCTTCCAAATACCCCCAACCCCCTAAGGAGCTAATTATGAATGACAAGTTCGTTATAGGTCTACGCGAACTACAGCCCGAGCATGACACTGTTCAGTACAGCACAGGTGGAAACAAGCAAGGGGAGATGTGTTCTTGCAGGGTAGCGGTTTTATAGTACCGGGGGAGAGGGTATGGGTGTAGGGAAATTCCCGTAGGTAGCCTTTAACTTTAACCACCTCCGGGAATGACAGGTCCTCAAGCCCAAAGTTTAACCTCGATTTCCCTGTAGGGGAGTGGACTCACAATGCCACGATGGCGTAAGACATGAACACTAGAAGTCAAGATAACGCTGCTGCTACGTTGTCATGATTTTCATGGTGGTTTTGCGTCTTAGCAGAATCCAGATTCCCCCCCACCAACATACAAGGTTTCTTATTGTCCATGACATTGTACATGAAGCGAGGGGTCAAGTATTGGCATTATTTGGGTCATTCCCCCTTACAGTAACTGCCCCCATAACGGGCCCCTTATGGGGCTCCTGAACTTCTAGTGGTAACAGGTGTTATAGGTTTAGGCGGTTTAGGGTTTAGGGCTATAGTAGTATTATGAAGCGGTCAACCTTGTGTGCTTCGCTATGGCCAAAAGGCTGGACAACGGCACCGAGGCGCCCGTTGCTGTGGCTTTGTGTGGTCTTCATGTTGAATAATCATGGGTTAGCCCTAAAAAGGTGGCTTCAAAAAATGTGGGGTCTTTCTTGGGAATCCCAAAATCAAATGGAGTAAAATGGGAACCCCAAGCAGGCAAACTCAAGAATATAACAGGAATATAAGGACCCTGGTATTTCTTGGGATTCCTGTTTTGGGTTGCCCATAAGAATCTATTCAAAGAACGATTCTAGTGGGGGCTATTGGGCCCCCCTGTCCTTGGAAATTCCCAAGTACTCTTAGTAAGGGAGGAGCCCAAGGGCCCCGAGGGGCTCAGTATAGGTATGCTGCTCGGGCTCCTCCTCAGCTAGACTTACTTAGATAAAGTGGGAAACCCAATGCTCGGGCAATGTAGATGGGGCGGCTAGGGAATCCATAGCTGGGCAACTTTCAGCAACCTTTTCCCACGTGGTGGCTCATATAGATAATTGTCTTGAAGTAGCTGAATTTGAAGTTCTGAAATTCCGATAAGGTACACCAGTCATCGCGTTTCGCGGCATGCACACGGCAGAAGCCCGAATGGTAACAAATGTCATGTTCGCTGGTTCCTGTAGGCTAGCAAAGCTCTCACCTGTACCATCAGTACAAGGCGGTCCACTCTGCTACTGAGGCACTGCTCTCGGAGTAATTAGATTGTTGGTGCTTCTGAGCATACTTGAGTAGCTATTGATGGCCTCATACGGGTTCTTGCGGCAATTTGGTAGCTTGCATAGCCTGTACTCAAGCAGCCATAGCAAAAGGCGTGTGCTCACGCAAGCCTTTGCGGGTGCCTCTGGGGGTACAAGTAACTAGTGCAAGTTCTCCTCAAAGGAAGTAAAACAATACACACGCGCAGAACCATGAACAACTACCAATATCATGGTCCGAGATTCCTTCTGCAACTACGGTACGGGGTACTGCACACAGACCTCGGACTGGTCTTGGCATCCAATTAGGCTTCCATACTTTGCAAATTTTCTAGTTCCAGTTTCTGTGCTGTTCTCCATTTTCTATTTGAATTCGATTCTCCATTGGTAATGAGCTATAAGGATTCATTCCTTCCTTCCGTACTTAGCACTTCGTTGCCTAAGTGCAATGTTGCAGAGGAGCTGTGGGTCCACGGTGGCCACATGGAGCCTGGAAGTCTCTCGGCGGTGCTTGTTGGACTGTAGGGATAGTTGGGATTCTAAGAGGACTTTAAGCGCCTCTCCCCCGCCCCCTTTCCGAATTCTATTGATTATATGGGAGGAGTGTTGAGAACCTGCGTGGCTCATAGCTCGAGCTAGTGGTGGCTTTGATGAGCTTCTTACTGCTTATGGTATAGGCAGATAGCTACCATCACGGAAGTCACAATCTTTCTTATACACAGTCATTTGTCGTAGAAGCTATTGTGAGTGGGCAGAACAGGCGCGTCAGAAGCAGCTAGGTGTTTTTACTGGCTACCAAGCCCCGCAATGTGTAGTGACTTCCAGAATGTTTCAATCAAAATACCACCTCCTTGTACATCCCAAAGTCCCAAAGTGATACAGTCCTCATCACAGGGACTCCGTAAGTTGGACCTGGTTCGGGGTTTTGGGTTTCGGAAGCCGCGAGCAGCCGGCTTGAGGATCACAACAGTAGATTCGTATGTGCAGGGCTTTCACAACGAGATGTTAGGAGGACCCCCAACCCTGTAATAGTGGTATAACAGGAATATAAGAGGACCCAATATAATCCCTATTATCCTTTATAGTCACTATTACAGGGTGGGGGGTCCTCCTAAACGAGATGATGAGTGCCCTCACTTCATCTGATACGTGTTCGGCGTGGTGCTCAGCAAAAAATGAATCGATGATTTCCCGAATTACCTCCCACATATTATCCTTTGGAATGAAGAGACTCTATGACCCTTTCCTGCGTTCCCTGCGAAGCACCAGGGTATTGTTCTAAGTATACGTGCAGAAGCAGCGCAGCGGGTGGTGCTTCTAGAAATCCTCAAATCAAAATAAACCTGGAGCCCTAATCCGCAAGTGCTACAGCCGAACCAGCCTCAACAATTCTGAGCCAGAGGCCTGTGCAAGTAATAGTCCTAGTAATCGTAAGACACATTGTGATTTTGTGGATGGACAAGATCCTGCAAACCTCAAGCCCCAAATCCTTCTAGCCCCCCGAACAAATCTCAGACTCCAAAGTCCCGTTTGAGTGGCATTGTATTTGGGGATGCTATAAGCAAAATTTCCAGCCATTAGATCATGTCTCGGGTGGAAATGATTTTAGTGGCTGACACTGAAAACCCTGTAAAACGATAGGGGGGGGGTAAAACAGAACGATAACCATGACGCAGCGGGCAGTGCTGCTTAAGACGTGCTAAGTGGTCATTCTTGTGAAAAAGGCGAAACTGCTGAATAACGATGGGAGATATATTTAAAAGCGATAACGCCAAGCCCATGTCCATTAGCCAGGTATGGAATTTCGACAGTAGCTCATATAAGAAGAGTTTAACCCTACATGGTTCAACCGCTAAAACAGCAGCCTAAAGCCTATAGATATTCCCAGTCCCTATCACATATCACGATGTGCTCATATGTGACCCTTCGTAGTCCGTATTACCCCTATATACTCCTCTGTATCCTTATATTTTCACACACACACACACACTTATGTTCACCCATCCACATATGCCCCCCCTTAAACCTTAGATCCCTCTCTGATGTTCCAGGCCACGAGTCTGAACAGCGAGTGTTGCCGCTGCACACCGGCCCATCCTCCCTGCTGCAGCGCACAGTCCGTGGGATCCACGCCCTTGGGCTGCCGTAGGGATTTAAGAGTGTTTAGGGTTTAGTTTTTGGGGCGTGTATATGGGTTCCCTAGGATTATTGGTGGGTGTTTGCATTGGGTGTCCATTTGAGCCGATCAAAAGTAAAGCCGATGGGTCACATACTTAGTATGACTCCTTACCATGGGGACGCCCAAGAAGCAAACTCCAAGTTTGGGAAATTCCCCAAACCCCAGACTAGGCGCAGAAGTTTGGGCTGAGGGGTCCGGGGTTCCGGGTCTAAACTTGCTGCAGAAGTCGTGTAGGGCGAATCGCGTCCGTGGACTCGAAAGGCTTCGAAGAGTTGTAAACCCTAAACCTGAAGTCCTCAACCCTAATTAAACCCTAGCTCTTCTGGGCTTCCGTGAGTTGTGCGTAAAGATTGGTGTTTAGGGTCAAGGAAGTCGAAACAGCGTGGCTCGATTCATGCGGGTGAGGGTTTAGCGTTTAAGGTTTTAGGGCTAGGCCACTTCAAAAGGAGAGAAGTCTACAAAGGGATTCCGTGTTTGCATGGGCAGTGTATTATTCAACAACCGCCGGTGTGGCAGCAATATTTGGGGAAGCGATTATGCAAACTCCCAGAGGAAGCTTATGTGAACCTTTTGCTCTGCCATGGAAGTGCTCTTGAAATTCAAAGTCGAGCACGTGCAAACCCTTGGCCCAGATCCTTTCGGGGGCAGGAGCCCCATCACGTAGATCTCAAAAGTCGGGCCCCCAAAAGTCTACTGCATGCCCGATCCATTTCTGTCAGAAACATGAGACTCTTCGAATGTCACAGGGTTGTCCTTCACAAAACTACTTTCCAAACCAAGCCCACCCCAGGGTTGGAACCTGAAATTCTTGGAAGCTTAAAGACCCTCATCCTTGTATCCCCGCAGACGTGTTGATCCGTGGAGCCCTACGATCCGAACCCGCTCCTGGTACCGTCCTGAAACCTTTGCGGCTAGTGTCTAGCGTCATGGGTCCTAACCAGGCAAAGTCCCAAACCCTGAGCCGAGGCTCTTCCGCCGGAAAACTTGAAGCTTGTCTTCAGCTACCTCTCTGGGCACGTGCTCGATCTTCTTTGAGGTGCAACGAGAGCGTGAGGCCTGGCCTCTGTGCGTTTAGGGTGTATAGGGCCTAGGGGTTTACGTGTTCACTGCGCGTGCACACACACTATCACCTACAGTCCTAATTCCCAAGCTGAAGCCCTATATTCCCCCTTAAGTAGATAGAACATGGCTTTGGGTATGTTATAATAAGATCCCCATATACCCCATATTCTATCTACTTAAGGGGAGACTATAAACTTACTGCTGGTGAGGGACTGGAGAGGGACTGCCTTTGGGATCCATCATTCCATTGCCTTCCAGCCACGAATAAGGAAGCCCTCAGTACGGGGCAGGTCAGGCCATCACGTCCTTTGACCTTGGGCTGCTGAGCGAAGGCCATCCAAACTGTCCTCATCCCCTCCCAGTAGAAACACATTTTTTTTTATTGCCCTAAAGTATAGAACTATACTCCCAATATAGCATCGTAGTACTTAGTACATTGGGGGTATTTAGTCTTGCGGGTGTGGGGGGGGGGGGTTGGTAAATGTAAAAAAAAGGGAAGGGGTTACATGGTGTTGAATGGGTGATAAATGAACTCCCACGACTAGTTGTAAGGGTATACAGGGATAATGGAAAAGAAGCTACTATTTAGGGTTTATGTTTGAGCACCAAGTGGTAGATGAATTTTGTGTTTGTGGGTCCCATTTAACTCCCCTGACCGTACTGGACTTGAAGCGACAAAGAGCTTCGCATTCCGTTCAGTTCGACACTCAGCCCGGATGATGTCAGGACCTCTTTCTGAAACCATTAGAAAGACCTTTCATTTGTAAAATTATCGAGCTCCACATTTCAACTCCCACGCCATGGGCGAATGAAAAGCCGGCGGTTCCAAGATATATTGTCTACGGTCAGTAAGCCCCAAGGGGGGATGCCACACTGAACCCTAGACATCCCTAGACCCGAAAAACTCAGCCCTAAAAACCCTAAACTGGCGAGATCACCGCTGACCTGACCCGCACATACAAGAAAGAGCACCCGCCTGATACACGCCCTGAACCCTAAGCCCTACAGTCCCCCTTAAGTAGATAGAATATGGGCTATATGCGGAGCTTATTATATTGTAACCAAAGCCAACTTCTATCTGCTTAAGGGGGACTATAAACCCTGAGCCGTAAACCCTAAACCGTGTTTGAGCTCAGAAGCGGGCAGACACGACTGGGCTCTCGCACAAGTTCCAGCAGACGATCGTGCTGATCACGTGGCTCTCCTCAGGTCTTCTCATATATGTACAAAGTAGTTAACATGCGGTACATTCTATAGGCATGGCACGCATGACAAAATACGCATATGCACATACACGTACAATGTGTGTTGGGGATATCTCCCAAGTGTACGTCGACCTGTTAGTGAGGCTGAATCCTTACCAGATTTTGCGCTGTCGTGGGGCATGTATAAACGGGTCACCGTTATGGGACAGCGCGGCGCGATTTCACGATTTTGGTATGGGGGTTCTCGGAGCGAGCCAGATTTGGTCCATATTGGGAGCTTATATAGTCCGTATACCAATTTCTGGGGAAGCTTGCGCACTTGCGCCACAAAGGGCTTTAAGATTCAGCATGAGCTGCTCAAAAATGAGCCATAGTTTGCTACGGAGACCCGCTTCTAAAAAATATTTGTTTTGTCAAGGCACAACAACCACCAATCTAATTGCAGAAGAGAGCCGCAGTCTGCTAGTTTCAGCCGACGCGTAGGTGCGGTTGTCAAGATGTTGGATCCGTGCCTCCATTGAACTTGCTGAATGTTCCCCGCTTCTTGCTTAGATGTTGCCATCATTTTTTGTCGCATGCTTAGATCCAACCCGCAACAGCTGCCTGCGAGAGATGCGTGGTCGGAACCGGTAAGCCCAAGACAAGCAACCCACGGATGATCAAAGGTCTACGGCTAAGGTTTAGGTGGATAAGGATTTGGCTTGGACACTTCCCCCACCTCATAAAAGTTTTGCATAGGATATAAAGGTCATACTAGTAGAACTTCAAGAGGGCAGACAGTTATGGTCTTGTTTGTTAGCAGTAACCAAGGCATGGGCTCCCTAAACTTATTTATTGTCCCCAGTTAGTAGAGAATGTGGGGTATATGGGGATCTTATGATAATACACCCAGAGCCATATTCTATCTACTTAAGGGGGACCATATGTTTTGGAAGTAGCCGAGCAAACTTGACAGGAGTAGAACTTGCTTGAGGGTTTCGGGGGTTGGGGTTTAGGGGTTAGGTGATTAGGGCTTGCCTTTACCGTCTCCAACATGAAGGCTTTCGGGGGGGCCAGCCGGCACTGGACAGACCGTGCTCAAAAAGGGTTTGGGGGGTAAGGGTTCCGGGGCATATAGTTTCAGTATTTAGGGCGTAGGGTTACGGGGGTTTCGGTGTTCAAGGGTTTTGGGCCGTAGGGTTCAGACGTTTTTGGTGTTAAAGGTTTTCGGGGCGTAATTGCGGTTAAGGGGGTTTCGGCGTTAAAAGGGTTTCGGGGCGTAGGGTTAAAGGCTTCAATATCAAAGTCGAAGATGCTCCAAAGGCCTGCCCTCCTCCACCACAGTAACATTAGCCCCCTCTTACATAAAAGAATTCTCGTCTCTGTGAAGAATTGTATGTATAGCTTCTATCCTAATGTTGGAGCCTGATTAGTATGGGCCCCCCCCCCAAAAAAGAGGAGCCTCTACAACCTTAAAACGAATTGGGGGTCTTGGGGAGAGAGGGACCCTTCGGCTTTAATTGAATTCAAAAGGATTTGCTCAGTTTAGCTTTCAAGAGAAAAGGAAGGGCAGGGCCTTTATGTTAAAAGGCCTGGCCTTGAAAACCTATATCAAAATCTTTCCTTATTTTTCCGGCAGAGAAAACTTTATGGGGACCGCCCAAACCGCCCAAATCGCATAGGAGGTCCAGCATAATTTTCAAAAAGCTTTATTGGGACCCCCCCCCCCTCCCCCCCCGCACTAAACGGGGTTCAACATGATACTTTACATGCCCACATGTCCCCAGATCTCCCTGTGTGACCCCATGTAATCCAACCCTGCAGTCTATGAGTGCCCCTCTTCCCCCCCGCCCCAAAGGTTTAGGCCTGAAAAGTGTAGCGCTGTGTTAACTCCGAGTAATAGAAAGAACAGCTCCCTCCTATATGGTTCTTGGAAATTGCCACCTAATTGTACATGGGAGACTTTACTTTCCAGAAACTCCCATGTCTACCGCTGATTCTGCAGAGTTGCTGTTTCCTGTTCCGTCCGCTTGACTCTACAGCATGCCAGTCGGCTCTCTACCTACAACAGTTTTCTTTATGTGTGAGGGTTTCACCGGTTGCTGCGGCGTTCTACCCTCAAAACCTTCTTAGCCCAAAGCGTCCATGTACGTACATACTTACAGTAAGGCCCGAATGGGATTAGCATGTAGCTACTTTGGGGCCCAAGTGTATAATTTTTATAGAGCCATAAGGACCCTGTGGGTAGTATAGTATAGGCTGGAATATTTTAGACCTTTGCAACAAGCTTTTACACTCAACGCTGCTGCTGCCAGTTCCCTCGCCAGGGGCTGATGCCTAACCGCTGGGCCCAGATGATGCCCGAAGTGCAGGGTTTGAGCTTTACAGGGCTTCAAAGGATTCAGAATTCGCCTTTGGAGAGGCACTTTCTGGGCCCAGTTCCACAGTTACTTCCCAAGGACTCAGCCAAGAGTTGTTTCGAGTGAAAGAGAAGCGCTTGGCGAAATGGCCACCATCTATTGAGGTATGTGCACTGAGGGGTGCCTGATCTTTATTGCTAGTGTCTTCTACATGTCAAAATAGAATAAAGTGTGCATACAGATGGGTAGGTTTGTAGGTATGCCGGCACCATCATCGCATAAGGAGTGTTTGGTGTATAACGGCTCATGCGTGATATAGGCCTATACTACCCACCAGTCGCCTACTCTACTTCTTGATGCTTAAAGGAGAGTGGGGGAGCGGAACCTTATAATAATCCCTATATAATCCCCATATTATATACCCCTAATAGTGGTACCTATATTCACTCCCCCACTCCCCCTTAAGCAACGGGAGGCCTACGGGTGAGCAGCGTTCTACTCGTAGGCTTCTTGGGTGAGAGGTAGGATGGCCTCTGCGCATTGTTTTCCTTCTAATTTTGGGCCCCTTTTGGTTATAGATTATATTACAGCACCTAATATCTCGGGGTATCAAAATGGGACCCGAACTTTTGGAAGCCAAATATCTGAGCTGAATGCGATGCAACTCCAGGGTACATTTGTTTTCTAGTCCTCTTGTTTTGACGACAAGATCTCCAGCGGGCCGTTGGTACCCTGATGTCTTATGCAGGGCTGACCGTGCCGTTTCGGGGACGGCACGCAAACATGGACTGCAACGTGACCTGACCATTTGTTTACGCGGAACTGTGTGCCTGTTTTGAGCAGGGCATATCATTGAAATGAACGGTTCCGAACCACCTGAACCTCGGTAAATCCGTTGATCTGCAACCTTTGCTTTGCTTCATACAGAGCTGCTTGCAGAGGGGGGAAGCCGACACCGTCCATTCTAGGAACCGGCCGCGTGTAAGTGTAAGGGTATGAGCACGTTCGCAGTTGTATTCCGGGCCCGTGCGCGACTACAGTGCCGCCCATTAAGGCTCCAAGTGCGTCGTGAGCATGACATGTTTTGCTGACAGCAATGTATGGGATTCTGCTAGCTGAGCAAGCAGCATTCACTTAGTCTTCAGGACATGCGATATACGCCCATTATAACACACAGATACTTGGGCGGCTGAGCTGACCAGACATTTGGAGTGATCGGAATTTCTGTATGGCAACAGTTCGCAGCACCCTCCACATCACCCCAACGTGGATGCTATGTGGTCAGGGCAATTCCCGCATGTCAGCTTGCATTTTAAAGGTGAGCCTCTCTTCAAATCCTTGCTTTGCCAAGCCTTTTGCACTCTGAAGCACTCATAAGAGGAAGAGTGACAAACGCGTCCACAGTTCCTATGAAAGTCCTCCCACTGCTTGACGCATTCGCTACAAGGCGCCAGGGCGTAGAACTCGGTAAGTTGACGCAGACTGTGAGCCTGAGCTTCAGAACGGATGGACCTCTTCTCGAGGCAGGTTGTCTTGAACTCATTTAATCCCCTCCCCTACTGTTTTTTAAACACCGCACCCCCTTAATATGAAATGATCCCATTGTGGTACATTGTCCAGTATCGGGAATAGTTCATATTAGGGGGTTGCGGGGTTTTAATATTAGGGGCGGTAACCAGAAGATTTGGAACTCAACCCCCCTACCCCGGGGCGCTATGTCCGTAAATGATGCCCACGGTGGGCGCTAAAGTCTGCAAACAGCACCTACCTGATTCAAAAGCGAATGCAGCTGAGGGTTTTGGTTTTGAGTTTCCATGGGCAGGGGTCCGGGTTGAAAGTTTGAGCGAGTGGTTTGCAGGAGCCGCTGTGGGTGACATCAACAGCAGTACTCCATAGGGCGTAGCAAGTGGAGGCTGTTGGAACATGGTTTATGGTTTACGGTCCAGGTGGCTGAGAACCCCATCGCTACTTTCCCTAAAGGGTCCAAGAACTCAAATGATAGGGCTTTAGGGCCCAAATACTATAATATGAATGGTGTTTGGGCCCTAAAACCCTATGATTTGGGTTCTTGGACCCTTAGGGTTTCATGCCAGTTTGCATCGCGAAGCGTTTATCATTCGCCCCTGGAGTCCAGGGCTCACAGCGAGAAGTGGGAGAGGCATTCAGATGATGGCTTATATATATATATATTTATTTATTTATTATTTGTATGTATATTTATACGTACATGCATATATCTGTATATAACAGACAGAGAGACCTCACCTTTAGGTTGATGATTGGGATACCTGGAGCTTCTTAGCTCACAGGCTCATAGCGGTTATAAGTAGAGTTCATTGCTCAAAGGGTCCATGTAGGTATAGAGGAAGTATATACTTGGGGGCTCAAACGGATTCCCATGTAATTATTTTGGGGCCCAAGTGTATACTATATAGCCATATGGACCCTTTGGGTAAGTCCCTGAACCCTTAACCCTAAACCAGGACCACAGCCTCCCGGCGGCGAGCATGGGGGAGGCTGGAGTTCGCAAGTGCTCCTAAGCCACTTTCGTAGCTTTAGGAGCTCCCTCAACCACCCCCCTATATCCTATGTGGTTTGGGTTGCTGCACAACAGCCTATTTCAGGCCAATTAAGCGGCAACCGCGGGGGAGGGAGGCTAGGGAATTCATAGTTGCTTCTTATTGTGGAGCGAGCGGGCAGCATGTAAATATGCAGTTCCCTTTGTCATGACAACACTAGGATCCATGCTGCGTTGGTCCTGAAAGAGATGAGGGTCCAGACATGTTACATAGAGGCGTTTACGGCCTACTGTGGCGCCAAGTGCTTTTATTTCGACCTACCATGCTCTCCAAGCAATGAACCCTCACCCCTTGAACTCGCTCTGGGCGCCGCAGCTTTCCCTGAGTCGGGTCAGCTTTCTCATTTCTTGGCTAGGAAACAGCCAAGGTCGGGGTATAAGGGATAACTTGTACTGGGGAGGTCGGGGTATAAGGGGTAACTTGTACTGGGGATAAATGTAGCTTTAGGCCCTGGGAACAGTATACTTATTTTGTAATTATTCAGCTAGGGCGACCATCTGCACGGCTTGCAGTTTCGGGCGGAAGGTTCAGAGAGCGCCAGAAAGCATGGCACGGCTGAGCCAAATTTAACTCAGGCAATTTCCCAGCAGCACCCAGATAGGACAGACCCTCTAAGTAACAGCTGGGTTCCCTCATAGTTCCTTTCTAAAAATTCTAGGCGTCCTTCTTAAGTGGGGGTCCCCTTACAGTTTCTCCCCCTGTTGGCAGGCAGCGGTATACTTTGGCGTTGTCGCTAGCTCAGCGACAGCGAGGTCAGCACAGAGCTTTTCCATCCTTAACCCATCACCAGGTGGCTGTGAAGGAGTTGAATCCAATATGCTAGAACACGGAAACGATACCATCTCCTATGGTTTCTTAGTTGTTCATGTTCCGCGATAGCAACCCAGAAACCCTGGGCGCATTATTTCAGACTAAACAGCTACCCCCTGAAAGGACTTTGAGAAAATCCTCCCTGAAGCAAAAAATGCAAAGCCCGCTCAAATACTGCCCGCGGTAAGCCCAACTGTCTACTACTTTGCTGGGCTGCTTTTAGGAAACTTGAATTAAGTTACTATACTGGGGAAACCATACTTACTATATGCCATTATAGTGGCATATTTCATTACAGACCAGCAACCCAGCTTGTGCCATGCAAGCTGCAACTCCCAAAGCTCCATCTCGCACATTTCAATTAAAGATGGTTGGCTGCGCACACTCAGCGTCAAAATGGGGGTCACAGAATTATGCCAAATAGGCTCTAGGGTTCAGGGCAGACATTGGGGTATTCTTATGGTTATAGTTATAGTGGGGTTATTTTGGGATGGAAGCTACTATTTAGGGGTTTAGGGTTTAGGGGTCACTGGGATGGCTGTGAATCAAAAACACTGGGTTTGGAACAGGCTTGGGCTGCAATTCCGCGACATAGGTTTGTAACATTAGGGTTTAGGGTTTACGGTTTAGTCCTGGCTTGCGACAAGCACCTTTGCGACAAGGTTCTCTTGTAGGACATACCTGCGCCAAGCATTCGCGACAAAGGTATGTAACAACAGGCTCCTGTTAGATTCACAGCCGGATATCGCAAATATAGTCGTCTCTGAGTCGTTTAGTCGCATATTCCTTAAGTTAGGGGTATCGGGCTTTCTAGGTCTTTCAGCACAGTGTAAAAATGCTTCTCATTTGCACCCCTCAGAACTGAGCCCTAATCCCTAGGCATAACTTGTCTTTGCTGCGTTGCTTAGCATAAACTTCTGGGGCTCCCCTCCCCTTCTACCCCAGCTAGGTTCGCCCTGAATCACTTACTGGGGGATAGTAAGCTTATGTGAGTATTTTATGTGGGATTATATTGCTCTATTCCATACTAAGAGCCAGAGAGTGAGTAAGGGCTGCTTAATATGTAGCAGTGTGGTGTCATGAACGGGGCAATGGCTGATTGACAGAGACCATGGGGAGATAGTATAGAGAGGGGATAGGGGGGTAGTAGGGGAACGTATGAAAATCGGGACTTTTGAAACGACGTGAATGGCAGCTACTGTCAACAAATGTCCCCTCTATACAAATGTTCAAACTGTTTAGATACTAATGTTTTCAAAAGGGTTTTACGGGCCAACCCTAATTTTGTCAAGAAGATCAAGGCGTCGGGAGTTGGCTTTGCGGTTCAGAGAAAAGCTTGGAAGTCAGGCTACGTTCAGCAGGACTCTAGCCTTCGCAGCACCCCTTTTTCTGAGAATTGGCCCTTAATATATACATGTATATATGTATGTGTATATATATATAATAAGGGTTATATGTGGATTATGTTCCTTTATTCCCTACTTAGAACCAGTAAGTTTAGAGACACGTGAGTTCAGGGTTTCAGTTGCACTGCATATCGAACTGTTAAAATACGCGCCAACCCCTATAATTCAGATAGCGGGCCCCTTTTTTTCTTTCAGGCCAGTTTTGAAGCGAGGTAGCTCCGCAAATCTCTGCAACTGCCCAGTAGGCTCTTTCAGGCTGACCGCTCGAAGACTACCTGAGCTACGCCAAAGGTCACCAAACACGTTGCATGTGCTATGGCCCCAAGCCAAAATCCGAAATTCATGTAGATGTTCATACATCGTTTTTTTTCCCAACAGCTACTTGGGGTACCAGCCAGCAAGCCCAAGTGACAAAGCCAAGGCAACCATAAACCCTATACCCCACAAATCCTTAAACCTTGCCTCGTGAAACTTAAGCACTAAACCTTTCGAACTCCGCTTCAAATGACCTACTGTAGGAAACCGAACAATTTCCACAATCGTCCCTTTTTTGATTTCCCAAAGCTAGCAAACCGGATACCAAAACACATCCGTTTATCACGTTTGTGGAATGTTTGGATTGCTTTTAGGCATCAGGACACATTCGCTGGCCTTGATGCTGACTTCACAGTCTGACAAGGTGATCCTTTTGCAAAGGAAAAGATACACGTCTGGGTAGGCCCCTGGGATATTTGATATTTTCCCTAATGGCTTTCATAGAGGACCCTATATACTAATATTTTCAAAAGGGTTGTAGGGGCCAACGAAGACATTCAGGATTTGTTTAGAGAGGCCAATGTGCCCATAGAGTTGCCTTGTTTTTTCTTGCTTCGGCAATGCTAAGTGTTGAAAACCTGAGGGGCCTCAATATAGACCCCAATATAAGCTAACCTGTACTACTTGTCGGGACTCCTAAACAGGCCCCCGAATTATGAAATCCCCACAGCCGATCTGTCCCTATATGCTGTAACTGGTACGGTATACCCGCAAAAAAAAACTCTTAAGCAAGGGGCCCCATCCCATCACTCCAACCCCTCTTTGGGCGATGGTCAAAATACCTTTGAAGGAAGATCATATAAACAGACCTTGAATATTATCATGGGGTTTGGTTGTCCTCTTCTTCATGAGGCGGCACGCAGGGTAAACCGCACTTTATGCAGGGTGGCGCTAGACTCGCGGTAGATCCGCGGTAGGTTTCCCTGTACAAGCAGTTAGTTGGTGTCGTAC